>JAZHYW010022599.1:0-11065 GCA_037355805.1 Ixodes ricinus
AAAAAAGGTACATCGTTCTAACGTGTTCACCAGAACATGTGTATAGCTGTTACATTTTATGATATAGCGTTATATGACTTTATATTATTACCTGCATGGTTATATTTTATTACCTAGTTACAGCTGTTTTATGCATGTTCAGTAAGATAAAATCGTTCCACCGCAAGCCAATGAAGCTAAATTTCTTGCTCTCTTTTTTTGGGACTGACTGATTGTTTATCCGTTAACGTTTTGAAATGGATACAAATGCGGCGCCCTATTTACCCAAAGGAAGAACGAAGATCACAACTGCTAAAAAACTATATACTTTTGTTTTGCATATTGCTTAAATACATGAGACAAAGTGACAGCCGAAAAGGGTGTCCAAGAGGGGCTGTGTGTCATAGAGGGACCGGATGTTCCGTAGTCTCTTTGAAATTCTCGCGTATTGCTCTGAAACCGATAGGGTTCATCTTCTTTGGATGTCAGTCAGCTTCTGCTGGGTGAGGCTCTACTCGATTTTCAACATGCACATCCTGACTCATACCGGCTCATTGATGCCTTGCAGATCAAGCAAAGCCTCACTCAGCATATAATTGACGGCCACAGATAATGCATTCCATTAGCTTCAAAGCCATACCCGAGAACCCCGCAAAGACTATGTAGGACGTCCTGTCCCAGTATGACACACAGCTCCTCATGGACGCTTTTTTTGGTTGTCGCTTTTCTTACGCATGTACAATATTTGTAAGATATAAATGTATGTGAAATAAACTACTTCTTTAGCAGTTCCACTAAACTCGTCAATTGTGACCTTCATTCTTCCTTCGTGTAAAAAGGGTGCAGCATTTGTATCACTGTCAAACGTTCACGAACTAACACCATCCAACTTGTTGTCAAGGTAATGACGTCAGGAGTGGGAGCCTTAGGAGGGCAGCACCAGAACAACTCGCCGCCAAATCGCTGCACGCCATAGTTGAAGCAATGCTTAGAGAGCAGGCTCAAAACGAGCTTACATAGATAAACTGCTAAGACCGGAAATCTTGATGGTGCGGTATGCACGTTGCAGCAGAACTGTGGAAGCTCGTCGTCAGCACGCGCTAAGCAGTTGTGCACACAGCTATGGCCGCCAGTGATTACTCCCTTTGTTTACATGTGGTTCACGTTACTGAGTTGTTGTACGATGCGGTAGAGCCCAGAGTATCTTGGTAGATGCCTCTCGAATAGGCACAGGTGACGTTATGCTGTCCTAAGCAATACAGGTTCTCCGGGAAATATGCAACAGGCTGGTTGTGACGGTCGTAGCGAGCCCATTAAAGTTCTTGTGAATCAAATGTTCGGATGGTGGCTAGTTGGCGTGCACTGTGCAGCTTGGAGCGCGAGTGACGTCATGCAGTACCATAGTCTCGTCAACGTAGCGGCTGGATCATCAGGAAAAGTCAGTCGAGTGCAAGCCCTGGTTCACGGCCGAAAATAAGGTAGGGGGTGAGTACGCGGTAGTGTCATGACGAGACGAGTTGTACGCGAATATGATGTAGGGCAGATATGCGCACGGTCTCGATGATCGGATGAGACATATATTGAGAGCATGTCGGTGACTGTCCGGTTTAGGAGATCTGTCAGACCATTAAGTTGTGGGTTGTAGTCAACGTGTGACGGTTGAAAATGATCTCAGGATTTCTTCGATCACCCGTGCGATGAACGGTCGACCACCACACTCTAATTATCACGGTCGGTGATAATTAGACGAGGTGCAGTATGTCTTCGAATAATTTGCTGTAAGACAGTCTGGTCGACGTCGATGACAGTCGAAGTTGGAAGTGCTCTTGTTTCAGCATAGAATGCTGCGCCGTCAACGGCGACAGCAGTCCAGGGGTTCCCGAAATATGAGGCTGGACAAGAGTCTGGCAAATGCAGTCTGACGTGGTCGAAGGAATTTTGCGCAGGCTAGAAGGAATGAAGTCTATCGGGTAGTGTCTGGGGCTTTTTCCTCTGTTGTCAAAGGTAGGGTGTACTAGAACTCTCTAGTACACCCCAAAAGAGGTCACATGATGGAGCGAATTTTTTCACCGTTCGATAAAGGTCGGGCCAGTCGGATCGCTGCTTCACTCGCGTGTTTCTGTGCAGAGTTCCCATACGTCTAGATGAAGGGGCGCCATGAAGTTCGTTCAGTATACAAGTGCGCATGTGACGAGAAATGACGAGGAGCCAGGGGCGTCCATCGAGCGAAAATTCTGTTGGCAGATAATGTCTTTAAGTATTTATTAGAGCTCCTAGGAATGGCGACTGAGCTCGACTTCTAAGGCGCGGATCATTATTCGGAGAGCTGGAGTCCGTCGTTATTCATCAACGATATTGAGGAGGTACGAAGTGAAGAGAACGAAAAAGTCGGTCACGTGGGTGGTCAAATCTGCTTTTCCTACTGGGTATCGGGATAAACAAATAGCATCTTGGTGAAGCTTACTTGATTTATGTACAATAGCAACGTCGTATTCTTGAACGCGGTGCGCCCACCGCCTTAGATGATCGACAGAGTCTTCTAAGGTGGACAACGAGCAGAGGTCTTGATTTGTGTCGGAAAATAAGGCGTGGCCAAAAATGTAATGTCGAAACTTGGCAATAGACCAAACAACGGTCAAACACTCTTTCTCAGAAATTGTGTAATCGCGCTAAACTGGAGTTATACACGACTAGCATAAAGCCGGGGTCACACTGCTCATACATTATACAAAGGACAGCCGGCAAACACGAGTCACCTCGCCGCAATATCCCTGGTTCGAATGCCGCGTGCCCAAGTTTTTCCTACAAGTCATTGATGATGCGGCATTCGAAGCGCGAATCTCGGGGTGACTGGCGTTCGAATTTGTTTGCAGTCTGTTTTTGCGCATGATGAATAAGCAGTGGGACCCGGCTTAAGGGATGACTAGTTCGTGACCGAGTTAGTGTCGTCCAAGAACAGCACCGATTCCATAACCACTGGCATCTGTAGGCATTTCGGTTGATTCATAATCGTCTTAATGGCCTTGAACGAAGGAGGATGTAGGGCAACCTTTAGTTGGTAAGATGAATCATCCTAAGCCTTGTTCCACGAGAATGATTGATTCTTCCTCGAGAAAATATTTATCGGGCGTGCAATATGGGCAAATCGCAGTATAGACCGGCGAAAGCATGAAGAAGATCCCAAGAAGCTACGAAGATCTTTCCAAGAGCGAAATGTCCGAAAGTCACAGACAGTTTGTATTCTATCGTAGTCTGGTCTGAGTCCCTGCAAGTCGATTCAGTGAACTAATATTTGAATTTTCTTGCTGCCGAACCAGCATTTAAAGGAATTTATTTTCAATTTTGCACTCTTAAAAAAGCTAATAGTTTTTACTCGGTAGGTGCTAGTAGCCGATCGTCACATGTGTTACTAGGTACCTAGTAACTGTAGGTAGTAACAGTCAAGCTCGTAACAGTTACTAGGTCAATAAGCTAGTAACTGTTACTAGCCTCAAAGTAGAACACGTGTACTTTACGGCCTATAACTAGTAACTCGCGCTACTGCCTAAGAGAAGACCGTAAACGCAACAAGTCACGTGATTTCCGGTGGGACAAAAAAGGCGTGTGGTTACTCCACTTACCACCAGATGGGAGGCTCAGAAAAAATTAAAACTGGAAATGAGTAATCCAGGTGGCATTACTCACCGTCCAATTAAAAGTACACAAAAAAAGAAACCGATCATATGCATTGTTTATATCAACGCTTCCCCACTTGCAGGTACTATATACAGATCTTGCGCACAAACATTTTCGGCCCACAAGTGATACCATGCATTCAACACAGATGGCATACAAACACGCCTAACACACGTGACAGGTTTACTCTAATCACTCCAATCGCTAACTGCCTTGACTGCCCATGAGTATTTTATACTGACGATTTGAGGGCTCAAAGTTGTCGCCGTGTATCACCACATCAGTGAATAATGTTGCAAATCTAGTCATCTTTCCGCACCAATAGCCTTTCTGAAAAAAAAGTTTTCAAACGATTCATGGCTTATATATTTAGTACAAAAAAATTAAACGCTTAATGATTCGCTCGTGGTAAAGCGTCCGCGCATGCACGGTGCCGAAAGCAGCGCCACCGCAGTGACGTGATGTCCCAGAGTTGTTGTATACTTGGTGCCAGTAAGCTTGTGTGAAGCGAGAAAAGTTCCACCAGAATATTATGTTTTAGATTAGGGTGCTCCGAAGCTTTGGGCTCCCGAGAAGCTTAGAGGTCTTATTTCACAAGCGCATATGTGCTGCACATGCGCAGTGGGACGCCTCAAGCTGATCGTGGTACACAAATTGTAACCACCCCTCCCATCGCCTTTTATAAAACTCTCCAATACCGTTTCCCCGCCCCTTTAAGTATCCGCGATAATCCGATAGTACGCCGAACTCAAACTCACCAAGTCAGCCAGGGGCGTCAGCAGTCAGCACGTCCAGTAATTCAGCGAAATATTTTGTTTCGCAAAACAGTCACAGACCGGAAAATACTCCGAGTGTGGGTGGCTGCACGCCTGTACCGCACTCTACCAGCAAAACGCCCGATTTTGAAACTACGGGCATGCAGGTGGGAACGCACGCATGCGCGGAGCAGTGGACATGGAGTGCTGCGAAACTCGCCCACTGAACACCTGCGGCTCCGCTTAATTGGCGTTGTCTTTATCTGGGTCAATCAGGTAGGTGGTTACTATTTTCCCGATTTATGCGGATTACTGAAACGATTGTAGCCGAGATGCGCTCGCGTGAATAGAGAGGCGAGGTATTCTAGCGGTGCTCGAAGGAAAATCGTGTAAGGCACCCGACTGCACCTCAAAATGCCGTTTGATGATGCAGCACCAAGGCTACACGGTGTTGAAAGCGTGCGACAAGACAGTGGCGCCGTTGCGCGGCTCCCATAGACTTTGCATCGTTTATCCTCTGGGCGACAAATGGTGACACAATGAGCTGCGGACGCATGCGCAGCGTCCGATAAACCGTACAGCAGATAAACAGCGTATGCTCAGAAGGCGTGGCGTGCCGCAGCCCAGCAAATAAAGACGGCATCCCGCAGGAGGCGGTTTTCGCGAAGGTCTATGCTCCGCGTCGCTTTAGGTACACTGCAGCACGACGCGAAGGTCCGACGGAGCCACTCAGCAGCCCCAAAAGTGCATCGTCACGGCCCCTCATGTTCTACGCGTTTGCTTTCACCGACAAACCCAATCACAGTGATTGGGCTGCGATCACGCCCTTTTCGGCGCGTCATTGGTAAGCCGGTGATAGCAGAACCTGCGAAGACGAGCACCAATGCACTTTTGGCGCTGCCCGACTGGCTACATCGAGTCGTAGTGTCGGCAGCGGTCGGGCTTAAGTGAAATGGAGGCTAGCGGACGCATTGCGCTACATATCATATGTAGTAACCAATCGTATTAACATGAAATGTGTCTATGGATTTTATGGAAAAGTGCAAAAGCGAGTGTGCAACGAAAAAGCGTCACATGAAGGCCAGGGCATTAGATAGGATCCATAGCCCATAGGAGGCAATGCATAAACATAGAAGGCATGAAGACGATACAAAAAATATTAAAGAAAGATCTAATCGTAGATGTCCTTAAGGAATGCATTAGCATGACCCTTGGGGAACCCTACCACGTTCCTTTAGAAACGCTAACGCTGAGCCCTTCACTTTCCTGTTTTAGCTCTCTTTTGGCCTTCTCTTTTGCTGCCTCTATTCCTTCTGCCTCTCTTTGCCTTCGTTACGGGGAAAATGTTAGCTCTTCCCAAAGGGGGACCTGTGTGGCGTTTCCCAAGGGTCATGCTAACGCATTCTCTAAGGATCCACCAATGGTTCTTACTTTAATTTTATGTTTCCGCCTAGTTGGCCCAGTGCTAGTGCTTGGTTTACACATCATATTCTGGCTCAAACCGCGGGCGGGCGTGTTCCGCACGCCGGCAAGTTCAGAGTCGCCCCAGGATCTACGCGCGATTGGCTCCCGCTCCGTGACGTCGCCTCCGTCTCGCCTCTCCGCGTCGCGCGCGCATTGGCTTCCGCCTCGTGACGTCGCCTCCTTCTCGCTTTTGTGCTTCACCAACACAACACCTGTCTATGCGGCGCGTTCTTTTTCCACTGTTATGTCCACATACGGACGCCGTCAGCTTTTTCCCGGTCATATGGACACTAATGCTAACGCATTAATTAGACATGACATTCAGATATTAGTATAATTGTGAACACACAGTAGAAACAAGAAAGATTTACCAAGCGGCCAAGCGGAAATTGGGGCACCGAAGCTTGTGGATCCTCAGATAAAATATATATTCCTATTTATCGCCTTTTTCAAACATCGCTTGTATTATCTGAATTAGCCCAAGATTTAAAACTTGCAAAGTAAACCCGTGTATGAACTGGGAGACCGCAAAAATTTATCCAAATACACAAGCATCTCTCTAACATTAATCTCATGTAAATTATTTGAACACGTCATCTACTCGCAAGTCATTGGCTACCTTCATAACTTCAGCTGTCTACACCCTCACCAAGACGGCTTTACAAAAATCTTTCTTGTGAAACTCAGCTATTTGAATTTGTAAGCGACCTGCTTGTGGGATCGGCCGGTGGCCAAGTGGGTTCAAGCGCATACCAGCTCCGAGCACGTGGAGCGAAAGTTCTCGCTGCAGAACCCAGGGACCCTGGGTTCAATCCCCACCCCTGCCAGTTTCAATCTGGATGAGCATTGTACCGGCGTGCGGTCGTGTATCATTACTGCGTGGTGCACGTTAAAGACCACAGGCTTGCGGTTATACTTCACTGGCTAAATTTCTCATCCACAGCTGGGAGACTCGTCGCCCGTTGAGGCAGACCAAGTTCTAGACTGTACTATTGGCGACGTGAGCGATCGAAAGCGTCGCTGTGATCGGCCTTCCACGATTCGCCGAATACTGACTATGACGTCAGCAACTAACTCGCCCCCACCAAAGGAGCGGCCAACATATTCCTGCTTTCCGCTTGCCTCACCACTAACTATTACTACTACTAGAAAGGATTTATCATTGATGGAAATAAGAACAATGTAAGAGCTCCACTTTTGACGGTGTTGGCAATGTTGGTTTCAAAGCGTAATGATTTCAAGCTTCCACCATGCTCATGACAAACATCATCGAAGTTGTTGTTCGCAAGGTAACGACGTCACGAGAGGAACCATAGGAGAGCGCCACCAAAACATTTCGCCGCCAATACTGACAAAGACTGGCAGATCGTCACGTGAGTCGGCAGCCGAAAGTGACAAGTAGACAAGATTCACGTAGCGGGCGCCCCGCTGCGGCGAAAAACCGAAACACACTTGTCCAGAGTGATGGAATGTCCGCTCGTGCTTCTAGCGTTCATCGGCCTACCGCTTTGTTTCTCGTCGGGTTTGAAAGCCATGTTTCGTATCCTCGCCGCTGCAAAAGCTGTGCGCTGAATACCGGACTCCTCGAGAAATGCTCTGCGCTACCAGATCCTCGCGCCCCAAATCTGCGACCGTGCACTCTGTGTCTCCGCATCGAAATGCCAGGCGTTGTGAGTATAGAGGAGGCTATGATAATACATTTAAAGGGGGTCATGAAACGCTTTTTCAACTTTTTCCTGTTTAGCTTTTTCTCCTCAACTCATAAATCGCGCATTCCAACAAACAGCTCAAGAAGACGAAAAGAGAGGAGGCCCCTCTCTTGCTCGGAATCTGGTTTGTGTTCCCGGACAGAGCCATTGTCCTCCTAGAAGATTAGCCCGTCGGTCAAAATTCAGACAGATGTTGGTTTCCCACCCCGTTGACCCCGAAGCTTACAGTGCTGTGGAAGCTACGTGCTCGTTGTGCCAGCCACATTTTTGCCACGTGATCACGCTCTCTCGCGCATACCCACGCGCAGAGAATGAGGTCAGGTGATGAAGGGAAGCGGCTGATTGGTCTGGCAAGCGCGTAGCTTCCACCAGAATGTCAGCTTAGGGGTGAAGGAATAGTGAGGTCCGGTTTCGTGTGACGTGCGTTTGGACCCGATGACGCGCTTTGGGACAGCGGATGTATTACAGTGAAAAGGCAGAGAGCTTACGAAGTGGGGGAGGCACGAAATAGTCCGCCGTGTTCTCAACTTTTCGCACTGAAAGTCAGGCTTTTGACTTTCTACCTTTTTTCTTTTGGCCCACTGAACGATGTGCTATTAGTAAAATCCCAATCTAAAATGATTTATCCCAACCCAAATTTCTGTTGCATGTGCCCTTTAATGCGTTGTATTATAAATGCCATCTTTATTGATATCGCCAGAGCATCTGATACTGTCCCTAAGAGCCGATTCACACGACGGACGGAATCGCGATTTTCGTCTGCGGACCGTGTACCACATGCCCGGCAAGTCACCAATGCCTGCGATCCGCTCCTCGTTCACGGACGCGCGGACTGATGAAGTCGAGCGCCTTTTTCACTCGTGGATTTTCGGCGGGAGATTAACTCGAGAAACGTTTAGTCTGGACAACGGTATCATCGTTTTCTTGGTTTTTTGCTTTTGACGATCAAAACAAAAATGGCGCATTGCTCTGTTTTGCGCGTTCGCTGGTTCATTTTGTCGCGCGATTCTTGGTTCCACGCGTGAAATACACTGCAGAAACTTTGGCCGGCTGACGCGACGCAGATTCCGGTACTCTCCGGGTCCATGTCAAGAGCTCCTTCAGAACTCGCTCTAGCACGCCGCGAAAATTCTTGCACGCCCAATCAGTCTTTCACCGAACAAGACCTCTCTTTGTGGCTGTGGCGTACTTGAGTGTTCTACACGCGCGCGGAGTGGGTGAGGGCATCTCCAAACGCCCCTCCGCGAGCCCAGAGCTGCGTGGCTTCTGTGCCAAACCCTTCTCGAGCAGGACCATGCCTGTGCAGCTGTCATGCCTTCGGTTAGTAAAGTTAGTGGCGCTTCGCGCGAAGCCTATCACGGTGTTTCGTCTCGAACTGCACGTAACAGTGGCGTAGCCGAGTCTTTAACGCATTAGCGAACGACGATTTGTCTTTTAGATGACTATACCACGGTGCGATGTTGGAGTTTTGCGGCACTGTGGGGTGGCGAACAGTTTCGATCCGTCCTCGCTGGCGTCTGCTCGTCGTCTCCTCGTGTGGATACGCCTGGGAGACGGACGAACCGCGGACATGTCGTTACGTGATCAATCCGTCCGTGGATCGGTCCTTCCTGGGAATCGGCCATAACGAACGTTTACTTATAAACCTTTCTCACCCAAACGTTAATAGTGATGCCATTAGTTCGATTTCGTCATTTCTTGCTACACGAAGGCAGTCTGTTTCTATAGATGCCACCTCATTCTCCTCTATTCCGATAAAACCTGGAGTCCCCCATTGCACCGTCTTGGGACCACTTTTGTTTCTCATTTACATAAATGACCTACCTTCACTATCCCCGTCATCTCTGAGGCTTTTCGCCCACGATCGTGCATTCCACCGCCGAATTTTTTTATCCTAGAAACTCATAAATTCTTCGACGAGATATTGGAATGTTGGGAAAATGATGCTTAAAATGGCAAATCATCATTAATGTTGATAAAGGAGCGCTAATTCTTATAATTATTCTAAACACTGCGTTCTTGTTTATTTTCACTCGCTTCTATTACATATTTTCCCACATATGAGTGTCTAAGTATTACTTCACCGAAGATATGCAAATGAATGATGACATCAATAGTATACTTGCCAAGGCATCGATAACACTGGATTTTACGTCCAGCAGGACGTAAACACTTACTGCATATTCTCACGAGTGAGAGAAGAATATACATACGTAATACTAAAAATGAAGGTTTAAACGGCGAGCTTGAGCTAGAAACAAAAGAATGAGCGTCGGAAATCAGATGCGAACATCGGAGCGTCGACATAAAAGCTGGCTAGAGCGAGACTCTCGGACTCGGCAAGGCACATGCTGGAGCTCTTTTCTACCACCCTCGGTATCTTGAACATTCGGCTTAGAATGCTCGAGCCAAACTAGAGCGAGACTGATTCTGCAAGACCACGCTGGCCTCCTTATCTTTTACACTCGGCATCTCCAACATTCTTCCTAAAATGTTCGAGCGTCGAACAAGGAAAGGTAAGAGTAGAGGCGAATCTTCTAGATGTATAGTGTAACCAGATATGTACACGTTACGCAAAAAGTTACTAAATACCGTTACTGGTCACTCACTGAAAAAGTAACTAAATACTGATTACATAACAATGTAAAAGGTTAAATGTGCCAGAACTACAAGCACGAAGAAGAAAACACACACGACATACACAGCGCCTTTCTGTGTCATGTGCGTTTTCCTATTCGTCCTTTTTGTTTTGCGCTTTTAACCTTCTAAGCCATCATGAACCAACTAGCGTCAAACCAAAGCTTCAGCTAAAATCGCTGCTCTGTTCGGTTTCCCTAAACGGAACGCGTTAATTTACCTCAAAAGCGGCGAGTGATTATTCTCGTTACCTCAACGACCAAATACACAACTGCCTTGTTTCATAGTCTATTGTTATTTTTTCAGTAGTCGTTGCACTTAAGCACTAGCTGCCTCCTCGAAGCTCTTCTCATTAGTCGTATTTCCCCATTGCATTTAGTATACATCTCCGGCGACGTTGCTATGGGCTCGTTCTACTGACGAGCTCGAATGAACGGCAGTTTTGTGCTTCAGGGAGAGCTGGTGAATCTGGGATTCCTCTGTTCTTTCTGCTCCTAAAGTTTGAAGTTGACAATGGTTCTGTGCCTTCACGCGTTGGCAACCTCCGGGTTTACATTGGTTCTGCACACGATCCTAAAATGTTCAACCAATGGACATTATTGTGTTCTCTGGGTTAAGGACATTCCCAGCCGTAGAGTTCGACTGACGTATCTGAAGCAATAAACATTGCCGTACTCTCATAGTGTTTAGTGGTTTTTCAAGGCTTCATCTTGCTTTGTCGCAACAGACGCATAGAGAGGTGAGAATTAAAACTAGGCTGTTTTAACGGTGTTGTCACACGTTACTCCTCATAAATAACGAAATACCATTACTGACTTTACTTGACCTTAAAAGTAATCTACCCAG
>JAZHYW010022600.1:0-39983 GCA_037355805.1 Ixodes ricinus
CAGAAGAAATCAATATTTTAAATCATCCATTTCATTAGGTCTGGGACGGAGGAGCAGTATGAAGAAAAAGACCGGCTGCTCCAGGAGATATCCGACCTTGCACGAGAGTTTGGACATAGACCGAAGACTGCACCAAGGAAGGGGTGCTCAGGAGCAGCCGCCTGCAAGCGCAGGCCACAATCTTCAGCTGCTGCCCAGGTGCGAGCAGCGAAGGCAGCGAGGGATGCAGCCGTGGCCCGCACCGCCCACTTGCCAGTGCTGTCAACGTCGGCGGTCGATGCGGATGAGGAACCAGAACAGTATGGTAATAACACACCTTATTCTAGCAGGAAATGAAAGTTGATTGCAACTCATTCCTGTCTTTACTTAGTTATGCATTTCAGAGAGTGAACTTTAGCAGAATGAAGCATGTGCAAACATAACACAAAAGGGGTTTAGGTTGGTATAGGTAGAAAGTATTCTCATAGAAGCTTCTGGATGGCAGCCAATGTTTCCTGAAAAGGTGGTGAAGAAGCAAAGCCTCTTAGCAAACTGTTAATGGTCACACTGAGGCTTCTGGGAAGTCATTTTCGAGAGGTTTGGATGAGGACGACACAACAGGCACGTAGCCAGGATTTTGTTTCGGGAGGGGGGGGGGGCACCCATGTCAAAATACGGTATGATGGGGAGGGGGAGAGGCGGTCCCAGCAAAATGGAAGATTGGGGGGGGGGTCCCATGCTCCCCCCCTGGCTATGTGCCTGCGACACAATGATGTACACCCTATGCAACACCATTGCACTCTCCGTTTAGTCTAAGCTCTTGAGCTCCCACTTCACTCTTGCTCGCTCCCTCTTCAGTTATTTACCAGCCTATATAGCCGAGATACTCAAATATATTTTAAGCCCTCGCCTTTCGACACCTCTTCTGAGTGGCCGAGAGGCAGCCTTACTTGGCCGGCTATGTAAAATATGAAGCAGAAATGCTACAGATTTATTTCATTTTACTGTTTTCTTTCTAGCATCCCCAGGCCTTGGTGAGGAGGGTTCGCCAGCATTGAACCTCCTCATGCAGGCATATATGGAGGATCCCGAGAGAGAGGAAGAAGAGGACATGGTAGCCCCTTCCCAGCCTGTCAGGAGCCCTGACAACGCCCCAAGTGGTGCCGGTGCTGATGAGAACCTGCCACCTACACCCACACCGGCGTCCAGATCTTCAGGTGCCAGGCGTAAGTGAAGAAACAGAGTTCAAATTACAGTGCGTAATGTCACCAGTAGCTTTACTATCATGAAAGGGACCAAAAAGCCACTTATACATGTCATTAGCTAGCATACCTTCCCATAATGCTTGTTAAACTAGCAATAGCTCCAGCTTTGAAATGGCATTTCTGGTGGTATTGCAGAGCAGTGGCAACTACACAGTAAAATATACTCCTGTATCATATTCTTGACACAGTATGTTTTTAACACAGGAAAAAGAAGACAGCAGTCGTCCGAGATGGACTTCCTTGAGCGCCGGTCAGAGCAGGAACTCGCAAGAGAAGATAGACGTTTTGCCCTCGAAGAAAGGGACATGGCACTGAGAGAGATGCAAATGTCGTTGGAGCAACTCAAGTACCAAGAAGATGCAAAGGACCGCGCTGAAGCACGGCAGGCTCTGGCAGAAGAGAGGCGGGCACAGGCCGAGGAGCGACAGTTCCAGGCAGAAGAGCGGAAGATTCAGATGGAGGAAAGGAGGGCAGCAACCGAAGAAAGGCGATTGCTGATTGCTCAGCAGGAGCTGCAAATTCAGCTCCTGACGAGACAAACTCAAAAGTAAAGTTGGAGATTTAAAGTATTACAGGCCGCTAAAAATGAAGCCTGAATTGGAACACAGTATGCTAAACCTAAATATGTGCCTTAACAAGACATTGTACTCAGACAAAAAAATTATACAAGAACACTTTATTATTGCACTCACCATCACACTGAACTACACTGCAATATATATTTAATTCACTCCTTTTTATCACAGCTGTGAGAAAACAAATAGCTACTACATCAACAGAGCATCATCAGTATGTATGACTAAGTAAGACCACATTTTCTAAATACATAACTGGTTATAACTAGGGTTCCGCGTTTTCGGTTTCTGTTTTTTCAAAATTCGGCATACTTTTTTCGGTGTTTATTTTAAAATACAATTTTCGTTTTTTTTTTCGGCGTATATTTATGCTTACATAAGTTTATCTGCTTTTTTCGGTGAATATAAAATAAACACCATTGGACACCGGATCAGATGATCCTTGTACGTAGCTCTGATATTTGTGATCACTCAAAGAATAACGGCACAGATACATTGAAAAAGAAATGGACACTTCATTTGGCAAATGTGTGAAACTGTAAAAGAAACAAGAAAAAAACCTAGAAGTACAAACAAGTCAGATATGAAGCCTATGCCCAATAAACATAGAACTTCACCTTCTGTACATCAGGATTACGTGATCTCATTACAGTACACACACATGTACAGTGCGCTGCAATATGGAAGACCCACTGGGAGCATGTGGCCGAGGCGGTGGCTGGCGTGGGCGCTGCGAGCGCTCCGGACAATTCCATTCTGCTTTGAGGGAGGACGCTCACTCGGGCCTCAGCTAAAGCGCAACGCGCTCATCAGTTTGCGCTGAGCCCCGAGTGAGCGTCCTCCCTTCGATGCAGAATGGAATTGCCCACAGCGCTTGCAGCGCCTACGCCAGCCACCGCCTCGGCCACGCGCTTCCAGTGGGTCCTTCATATTGCAGCGAACTGTACTTGCCCAGGTTCTCCTCCTTGATCCGCACTCTTTCGTTCCTGTTAATATGACCCCGAGCTTCGAGAATTCCCTCTCAATGCTAACACTGGACACTGACAGGCCGAGGAAATGAGGCGCTGCCTGAGCCAACATCGGCCAATCAGCCAATTGTGACCGCCGAAAGAGACACGGTGCGACGTTTTAAAGCTCAACACAACATGCAAAGCTTGCATCAAGTCTGTCTTCCTTACAACGAGCTTGAAAACACGCTCGTACATGGCGAAGTCATGAAGAATTTCGGATTTCACGTTCCAATCGATGATGCACACATTAAACGAAAACGTAGTGATGGCATCCGTGTGTCCCATACATTCGGACACGTTTCGATAGACACTGTTGCTCCCTTTTTCGCCACAGCTCAGCTGTACGATTGGAAGGTCAAAGTGACCTTTTCCGGTTAAAACTGAATTTTAGAAAATGGACGCGACAAACTTTTATTGGTTTAAATTGAAAATGCCGAACCTAAAAACTGACCTTTTTCGGTTAAAACCGAATTTCCGACAATGGATGCGGCATACTGTTATTGGTTTAAACCGAAAACTCTGAACCCTAGTTATAACTTATCACCAGCCTGCACTATCACACATTAGACAAATGGGAACAACCAAGGCTATAGTTTTTTTATAGTGCTTATTGGTTGAAATCATTGCACTACCAGTCTTTATTTATCGAGTGTTTATATATTGCACCAACACAGAAATAGTGTACCGACAATGATGCTGCAGGCTCGCGCCCAGCCTACATGCAGCATGACCAAGATGTTAAATAAAGAATGACATGCTTTTCAGTAAATAAGAAAAACCGAATATCCTTTCTACAATCATCACATTTCATAGCATACAGACTGCAAACACAGGCAGAACTTCATAAACGACTGACCACTCCAACCAGAGTTTAGCACTTTTTCTTTCTACATATTAAGACAAACGTTCCCAGTTGAAACTAAAGTTATAAAAAAGTCTTCAAAATTTATTGCCATTATTGACATCAGAAGCTACCCGTTTAGCTACAAACATCGAAGATGCCAGGCTAACAGCTGTACTCTACTAGCATGGCTCCGTTCGGAGAAGCAGTTTATGGTGGGTTAACTTTCCGCTGCCTGAACCTTCATACAACAGATAAAACTTTTCAGAGATTTTTACAATTCTGCTTCCTAGATTTGCACATTCCACAATCCTGCTTCCTATCTACAAGAAGCAGGATTATGAGAAGTGAAAAAGTTGTGTCTGTTATATGAAGGTTCAGGCAGTGCGAAGTACAAGAAGCAGGATTGTGAAAAGTGCAAATATCTGGAAAGTTTTATCTGTTGTATGAAGGTACATGCAGCGGAAAGTTAACCAACCATAAACTGCTTCTCCGAACGGTGCTATGCTAGTACAGTACAACTTTTAACCTGGTCACTTTGAAGCAATTAAACGGGCAGCATTGGATGACATTAAAGTTTAAAGACTTGTTTATAACTTAACTGCCAAGATGGATTACATTCTCCCTCTAGGCTGCAGGTATTCCTCCAGTGAAGGTGCATCAACATGAAAATATGACGTGACCTGACTGCCATACAAGCATGTATGGCAGTTGGCGAGGAGGGTTGCAACTTTATACATCTGCGGCACCCGTTGCAGAAGCATTTTTTGATTTTTTTTGAAGTCTACGAAAGCAAACTCTGTGACCACTTTCCCGAAGCCCCACTCGACAGCTTGACGCACAGAGCTCATAGCCTTATTAAAATCAATTTGTGGCTGCTGGAGCGTGGCCCCTCCATACGGTTTGAGAAGATGACGTCTGAGGGGGTACGCAGGGTCACCATAAATGACGTACGACTGGTCCTGGCAGAGTGCCTCCATCTTCTCGTACAGTCCGCTGATGTGCAGCATACCTGCAAAAAAAAAAAAAGAAACAATATCAAACTTTCGTGCAACACATCCACGCACGTGTTGTTGTCTAGTTGGTCCTGGCGAGTGCGTGCAACGATTTTAAAATTGAAATAATTTGCATCTCATCATTTTTACATTGTTTATCGTGTCCCGGAGGATAGAAAAAACATCTTCATAAAAATGTCATTCCGCTGCATAATCGCAAAGCAAAACTCTAGCTTTTTCCCCCACCTGCAGCTGTCAATGGCAGCCAAAGGAACTACGGCGAAAAGATTGCGTGACCTTGCTCCGCTCTAAGCTGCACCATAACACCTGCTAATGTCAGCAAAGAGAGGGAGAGTAGGCGTCCTCCGAGACAGTACTGCGGAAGCTACACAGCACCCCTAATTACGTCACTAGGAGTGGGACCCTGAAGATGGAGTGAGTTGAGGGTGCCAGAAATGCCAATATTTATCTTTTATTTTACATAACTAGGACAAGCAGGCGAAATCTGTTTTCTGTTCTTTACTTCACAAGTGTCGGAGGGCGACTTCCACAAATGTTTGGCCGGAGTCCGGAAATCGTTGCACAACGGCCTCGGCCAGACCTTCAGGATTGCAGTAAAATGGGTATGTTGGCTAGTTTGTAAATACTCTGAATCTAAAATGCGAAACACAAGGACGATGGAACGTAGACGAACAAGGTGCTGCTAACAACTGAAGTTTATTCGAAGAACATGTAACATATATGCCGGTTCTTGAAGTGCTGATGCAATAAATTTAAATTTCTTCTCCAAAAGGAGCACTGATTGTACGCTGCACTTTTTGGATAAGACTTCCGCTACTGACAGGATATTGCTTATGCCTTTCTCTATGAGCGGGCCATGGAAGAAGGCGTCTGCCATGGCAATTAGTTTGCCCAGAACGTACACGACCTTGCACCGATACCGCACGAGTCTCATGTGAAACCTTTGTATCCGAGGTGGCAAGACGTCAACTGCCATTTGCCACCGTGTCGTGGTAGGGGCATAGCAGTGAACATTTGGTTGTGCATCATTATCAATCTGTTCATGAGCACAGAAAATAAACAA
This sequence comes from Ixodes ricinus, assembly GCA_037355805.1. Taxonomy (NCBI): domain Eukaryota; kingdom Metazoa; phylum Arthropoda; class Arachnida; order Ixodida; family Ixodidae; genus Ixodes; species Ixodes ricinus. The sequence continues at coordinate 5,750 of JAZHYW010022600.1, forward strand.
ATGAATGAATGAATAAATGAATTATGTCAATGGCAGTGGTTACACAGAATTTGTTGTAGAAATGAACTTGGCATGCTTTTTGTGCCAGGACCACGTGAACATTGTCCTGCATAATCTCTGAAAGAAAGCCCTGCCAAAGGTAGCACTGGAGCGAAAGTGGATAAGAAGTTTACATCTCTTGCGGTCGCACACCCCAGCATTGATCCTCCTACTTGGTGTCTCCCCGTTCTTTCCCAGATTTTTCCCTTGCCTCCTGCACACACTCCCGCCATACAACACAATCTGGAGTTGGCGCAGGGCACAGATTAGACATAAGTGCTACATCAGTGTCCAGCTGGGATTCACGTTTATTCGAAGAGAATACGAGTCCCAGCCAAATGCTGCAGCAGCATCTGCTTTCGACCTGTACCCCGCACCGGTGCTTTTATCAACTGGAAAATGTTTGTTTCAGACGAAAGAAAGGTACCAAAAGACGTTTTTAAAGAAAGAACAAAATAAGCTGCTTTCTGAAAGCATTGAGTGCTGGAGAAGTTTAAGGAATTGATATTATTTTGATTTTTAAAAAGAAGTTTTGAGGTCACTAACGTTTCAGTCAGCATTTCTAGTTTAGCGCTTGCAAATTTGCATCTTTTTTTCTCTTTCTTACAGGATAGGGATGCCAGGGCCACACCCCAAAGAGAAAGTGATGTGGAGAATGTGATGTTAATATAGCTACAAAAGGCGGTACCAAAAAGGAAGAATGTGGATTTAGTTTGCATTGAGATGTGCATACCGCACACCTAATTACAAACTTTGTGGCATACATATTTGACAAATAAATGTGAAATGGTTTTCTATTCACCCTTATCAGTTTGCTTTATGCCCGTTAAATTAGTAATAGCCAATTTTTTGTTTTCGAGTAAATGTCGAAAAAAATAAGCCGAATCGGAAAAAATGAAAAAACTGAAACCTCTAGATTTTAACTATACTGTACTGGTATCAATTTATACTCACTGACCCTCAAACTCCTCAATGTACAAGTCAACTTGGTTCTGAATTTTATCTTGAAGTGCTTTGGGAAAGACTTGAATGTGGTTTCAAGTTGAAACATTCGAATAGTAACCTAAACAAACAAAAAACAAGATTTAACAATGCCAAATTTACCTGCGTCATGCCTGTTGCCCTCAAAGGGTCCATCCAGTTGGCATATCATACCATTAGCGCACATCAAGGCCTGGTACTTCAGGACATGCAGCCGCTTGTGTCCGGAAAAGTACTTCCTTTGGTCTTCTGATGGACGGCATACGGGGCGTGCCGTGCCGTCCAGAAAGCCCCAACAGTTGTCCAAGGGGCTCCTTTGTCATGGACTGCCTAATAAAAACAACATATATTACTGTTAGTACATTGGAGCATTTAAACACCACCAAAAACTGTGAAGACGTGCGACACATTACCCATAAAGAAATAATGTGCTTATGCACTGTTTAAAAAAATTTAAATGTGTTGTTAATGCTTGCTACTTTCTACATAATGACACAGGTCCAGGGTTGTAAAGTACCTAGATACAAATAACTGGAAATCGGTACCTAGGTACTTCTGGTGTACCTGAGGTACAAACCTAGTTACTTTCATTTCTCAGTTTTCCTTCTTTCTCGCATTGACACCAATAAAGCACATTTATTGAACTCGTTTTTGTGTATATCCTTAGTATAAAAAGCTTTACTTCCAATATATTCTCACGGGTGGAGACAAAAGAACCTAAAATTAAACAGGATGGAGAAACGTTTAATGGGGCAAACTTGTGCCCAAAACAAAAGGGTAAAAGAACAGGTGTTGTAAGTGAGCAACGATGTCGGTGAAGGGGCAGAATCCGGCGCTAACATAAGACTGACTGCAGCTTGCCACGTGGAGCCCCTTTTGTACACGCATGGGTTTCTGGAAGTGGAACATTCTAACCTCGAATCAGCAACATTGTTCTCGAATTTACCAGAACATCACATTAGAGGCAACAAAAATGTGTACCTGCGGCCAGGCATCAAACCTTGGCTTTTTGCGTGGAAGGCAAGCGCGATAACCATAAGGCCACGAGCGCGCTGGCTACTTGGTCAGCTGCGCGCGCGGCATTGCTCCCCCTTTAAAAAAGCACATCGTCCCGATGCAGCACAAAACGAAAACACAAATCCACAACAAAAGGACAGCAGAATTGCGAGCCACAGTCACTCTTTGACGGGGTTACAAAGTTCTATCATTCGTAATACGGCTTGAGCCGGACGACGAGCAACACCTCGGGTCGTGGCTGGCGTCTTGCAGATGGGCGCATTCCGTCGGGAAGAACTTTGTATTTCAAATCGTCGAGGCATTGGATGATCTTGTAGGGTCCGAAATAGCGTTTCAGAAGCTTCTCGCTGAGACTGCGGCGCTGTATAGGTGTCCACACCCATACCCGGTGTCCGGGTTGAAAGTGGACGTCCCGGCGACAAAGGTTATACCGGCGTGCGCCGACTCGCTGTTGCTCTTGAATCTTGATTCTTGCCAGTTGACGAGCTTCCTCCGTGCGTTAAGAGATCATTTGAGCTTCGTCGGTTGGCACGTGAGGCAGCATGGCGTCGAGCATCGTAGGACTGTCCGGCCGTGTACCAGTTGGAACGGCGTCACTCCTGTGGTTTCTTGAACCGCTGTGCAAATATGTTCCAAAAGCCAGGGGTAGTTATAATGAAATAAGTTTACACTGCCTTAACACAACAACAAAAAATATAACAACACAGACGTTTCACCACCTATCCGGGTGGCATCATCAGTATGAACTGAAGTGTACCGTAAACAGTGTGACAGCGGAAATGTTTTGTGCTTTGATTCCCATCACCCGGCAGAACACAAGCGCGCCGTGGTACGGACACTATTGTCGCGTTGCGATGTGTTGTCTTCGAACGATGACCTCCGGTCCCAAGAACTGACAAGGATCTCCACTTCCTTGGGCAGGCGCAATTATCCAGGATCATTCATAAGTGACACGCGTAAGTGCATGCAACAGTGCAGAGTAGACACTGGAGGCAAAAGGAAGCCGATAGTGTGTATTCCCTATGTCCGGGGAACCTCGGACTCGATTAGAAGAGCTGTGACCGCTTTGGGCATCCCGACTGTGTTCAAGCCTGCATACACTTTGGCGAACGCGTTTTCTAAGCCGAAAGACATTACCCCTACCAATGCCCAGACAGGTGTGGTGTACAAGGTGAACTGTGTCGACTGCAACGCCATGTACATTGGAGAAACCGGCAGACGAAGGAGCACTCGGCTTAAGGAGCACAAAAGGAATGTGGTGAAGGCCAAGCATGCCACGAGAAATAAGTATGAGCTCGTTGACCACAGCTGGATGACTGGGCATACGTTTGACTTGGACAATGCGGCGACCTTGGCTTGTGACCAGCGTTGGGGCCCGAGGAAGTTCGTGGAATCGTGGTTTATCCGGGGCCCCCTACCGGACGTTTACGGGGACTTGTTAGATCAGAGTCGACTGGTTTGACTCTCCCCACCACCGGGCCAAGTTCATACTGATGATGCCACCTGGATAGGTGGCGAAGCGTTTGTTGTTATATTTTTTGTTCTTGTGTTAATCCAGTGTAAACTTATTTCATTATGAACCGCTGTGTTGTACGCAAATGTAACAAACGGCAACACCTCGTCCCATGTCTTTGCTCTATGTCGTTGACATGGAGATCATGTCGGCGATCGTCTTGTTGAGCCGCTCCGTTAGCCTGTTGGTCTGCGGATGCTAAGCGGTGTTTTGTCAATGGCTGGTGTGACTGAGCCGAAGAACCTCTTGAGTCAGCTGTGCCAGGAAAGATGACCCTCAATCTGTGATCAGCACATCAGGTGCGCCATGTCGAAGGAGAATGGACTCGATGAAAAATTTGGCGACTTCCACTGCTGTTCTCGACGGAAGGGCTTTTGTCTCGGCGTATCGTGCAAGGTAATCGGTCGCGACGATAATCCACCGGCTCCCTTGCGTCGATGTTGGAATTGGCTTAAAAGCCCGACCAACGAAACCATATTCCGCAAGGTAGGAAAATGCCCGTCCGACCCTCCACTTTTCACCCTCTCCCAAAAGTCACGTGACGGCAGGGGCTTCTTTTGTGTCGGCTTTTCCTGTAGGGATAATCCTCAAAAAGCGCGAAATGAGCGGCTAGCTGCGAGCGCCACAACGACCTTGAGACGTCCAAATGTCTTCCCTCGTTGACGCGGGCGCGCTCAAGACCGAGGAAGCCAGCGCGACCGAACGCTTTTTCCCATGAGCTGCAGGCCCGACGCCGCTCGGTCGGTGGAGATCAAGGGGTCGTGGTATGTTGGGGTCGTTCCAGCAGCCGCTCTCTGGCAAAGCGCGGCGGCTGCTGAAACCATTCCCGTGTCTGCACAAGGATTGGCTTGCGCAATAAAGGGTTCAGGTCGTCGATAATACATTTCTTTCCGAAACATGCAAATCAAGTGGCTTTCCCCAATCTCTTCATTACTGTTTGAAACACATATCTCCTCTCATAGGTTGTTCTTTACATTTTGCACTATTTTGCGTATTTATTCGTCCTTACCTCTGCTTGATGACTGTTTTATAACTTGATAAAGACCTTTAAATATTGGCGCGGGCTATCGCGATCAACGCTGTACCGAATTTATCCAATATTGGACAAGACTGGCGTCAGGAGGGTGGAAGAAGCAAGCCGCAATTCTGGCTTCTAATAAAGACGGTGCAGTCCTAAGATAAGTCTTTGCTTCACCCGCATCCACAACGCCCCATCGTTTGCGCGATCACAACTTCTCAGTAACCTAGCTGTATACCACATTTTACTCATAGTTACTATAGATGTGGCCCCACAGGCATTCCCGTTATGAGCGAGTCGACTTTTTAACGACCGGCGACTCTCTGAGTGAGAATAAATATCACCTTCCCACAACAACCACCCCTTTTCTCTCCCCCCCCCCCCTTTCCCGAGTTGGGGAGATATCAGGCCACTCCAGGAAGCAGCCTGCAGACTGCGCTTTTTGGCTACTCATTCTCAACACGTTCGAACGTGGAAGTAAACACATTGCATGAACGACGCCCAGTTTATTTGCAACCTAAATAATGTGGCTCTACTGTTGGGACCCAATCCATTTCATTATCAATCATTATTTGTTATGATTTCATGGTGAAAGTGTGTTCGTCGTGATGCCACAGAAGTGATCGATTCAAAGGGAGAAATAGGTCCTCGTATTTATTTTGCGGAAATACTCGCTCCTGTGACGCTCTAGTGCGTAAGGTCAAAGCACCCGAGGCAGTGCGAAATGCTTTACAACTGTCGTTGACGATGAAATAGTTGTGGGAAGTGCGTAAAATTGTTTACACCACAAAGGCATACCTAAGCACAACAAAATATCGCAATCGCAAAAAAAAAAAATCAGCTTGCGAGATTTGTTGTCTCCCCCCCCCCTCTCTCTCTCTCTATTTCGCGCCACTACCAAAAATAGCGGCCGAGCAACGAAATTCCACCAAAACCTCGCTTCTTGGAGAAAGGACACCAGGGTATATGGTAGTGAATCTGCCAGGGAGTTTGTAGAAATAATCGGCGATCATTGAATCAATTTCTGTTTCTTTCTTTCTGGGAGACATTTCCTGGTGTCAAAAGCGACCCCTAGATACATGGAGTCGAAAACATGATATATCATCGAATGGGAGTGGACGTAGACGCATTATGATCAGGTACAAAATCTCGCTCGATTCCTAAACGAATAATGTCGGCGTCCAAGTATACCTTCATATCAAATTGTTAGACAGAATTGTAGAGAAGATTGTGTGTTTCTTGAAAAAGATTTCGGCCCCCTTCCATCCGGTCCGCTTTTCTATAGGCCTCAAATAACGCGGGCGAATCTTTCCTTTTGTCGCATTTCCACTTCTCCGCTTCCGCAAATTATGAATGTGGTAGGTTGGTCCAGTGGCTTAGAGCTCACTTTTTGAAAGGAACCGAAAATATAAACGGACCAGTTCAAGCTGAACTTTGCCAGACGCTTGAAGAGAGCCTGTAGTAATGAAAATGAACAGCTCTAATGTGGCAAGTCGGGTCAATCGATTCCTAATTTTTCATCCCCTTTTGAAAGGCTCCGGAAAAACAAGAGACCAGGACAAGCTGAGTGACGCAAGTCGCCTTGCCTGGTATTGTTCAGGCTGTCCCGGCTTTTTATGTCCTTTCGGCGCTCCTCAAAACGCACAGTGTTCGGTTTCTAAACGCTGTTTTTATTTTCGCACAGAAATAAGACAAAATACGTAATAATTTTTGACACCAGTGCAATCCAATAGAGACTTCTATTTCCAGCAAGCTGCTTTCCGCCATGCTTCCATGTCATCCTCGAGGCCGCGAATGTTTGTGCACAGTGATTCAACTATTTACATCTAAATTGACATGCACTATAAATCTGGTACTTTCTCTTAGAAGCAGCATGTTAGTGCACATAAATTCCCCCAGGGTCTTGCCTTCTAATCGCGTGGATGGAAAATGGAAATATCCCGGGCATGATTTGTTCAGAAGGCTAGATTCAATGGTCGCCGATTATTTCTACAAACTCCCTGGCAGATTCACTACCATATACCCTGGTGTCCTTTCTCCAAGAAGCGAGGTTTTGGTGGAATTTCGTTGCTCGGCCGCTATTTTTGGTAGTGGCGCGAAATAGAGAGAGAGAGAGGGGGGGGGAAAGCAACAGATCTCGCAAGCTGATTTTTTTTTTTTTGCGATTGCGATATTTTGTTGTGTTTAGGTATGCCTTTGTGGTGTAAACAATTTTACGCACTTCCCACAACTATTTCATCGTCAACGACAGTTGTAAAGCATTTCGCACTGCCTCGGGTGCTTTGACCTTACGCACTAGAGCATCACAGGAGCGAGTATTTCCGCAAAATAAATACGAGGACCTATTTCTCCCTTTGAATCGATCACTTCTGTGGCATCACGACGAACACACTTTCACCATGAAATCATAACAAATAATGATTGATAATGAAATGGATTGGGTCCCAACAGTAGAGCCACATTATTTAGGTTGCAAATAAACTGGGCGTCGTTCATGCAATGTGTTTACTTCCACGTTCGAACGTGTTGAGAATGAGTAGCCAAAAAGCGCAGTCTGCAGGCTGCTTCCTGGAGTGGCCTGATATCTCCCCAACTCGGGAAAGGGGGGGGGGAGAGAAAAGGGGTGGTTGTTGTGGGAAGGTGATATTTATTCTCACTCAGAGAGTCGCCGGTCGTTAAAAAGTCGACTCGCTCATAACGGGAATGCCTGTGGGGCCACATCTATAGTAACTATGAGTAAAATGTGGTATACAGCTAGGTTACTGAGAAGTTGTGATCGCGCAAACGATGGGGCGTTGTGGATGCGGGTGAAGCAAAGACTTATCTTAGGACTGCACCGTCTTTATTAGAAGCCAGAATTGCGGCTTGCTTCTTCCACCCTCCTGACGCCAGTCTTGTCCAATATTGGATAAATTCGGTACAGCGTTGATCGCGATAGCCCGCGCCAATATTTAAAGGTCTTTATCAAGTTATAAAACAGTCATCAAGCAGAGGTAAGGACGAATAAATACGCAAAATAGTGCAAAATGTAAAGAACAACCTATGAGAGGAGATATGTGTTTCAAACAGTAATGAAGAGATTGGGGAAAGCCACTTGATTTGCATGTTTCGGAAAGAAATGTATTATCGACGACCTGAACCCTTTATTGCGCAAGCCAATCCTTGTGCAGACACGGGAATGGTTTCAGCAGCCGCCGCGCTTTGCCAGAGAGCGGCTGCTGGAACGACCCCAACATACCACGACCCCTTGATCTCCACCGACCGAGCGGCGTCGGGCCTGCAGCTCATGGGAAAAAGCGTTCGGTCGCGCTGGCTTCCTCGGTCTTGAGCGCGCCCGCGTCAACGAGGGAAGACATTTGGACGTCTCAAGGTCGTTGTGGCGCTCGCAGCTAGCCGCTCATTTCGCGCTTTTTGAGGATTATCCCTACAGGAAAAGCCGACACAAAGAAGCCCCTGCCGTCACGTGACTTTTGGGAGAGGGTGAAAAGTGGAGGGTCGGACGGGCATTTTCCTACCTTGCGGAATATGGTTTCGTTGGTCGGTCTTTAAGCGCGCGCTGATAATATTATGTCCTACAGCGACAAAACAGCACGCAGTGCTCGCAGTTTTGTTTGCAAAACAGCACGCAGCTTGACGCCGGAGCTGTTTTGACGCGGGCTGCTTTGGCGAGTGCTGTTTTGACAGGCGCTATTTCGCCGCTGTTATGATTTGCGTGGTGCTCCACCATGTCAATAATTTCATCAGAGAGTTATGTAGAGTCGTAGGCGCATTTAGAAGATGGCGTTCAATATTACCTGTACACTTAAACGCACTATTTTTGGTGCAGTTTTCCAGTCTCGTATAAATTATCGTTATTTTGTGTGGGGTACACTCTAAAAAAAGGGAGCGTGACTTGCTCCCTCAAGGGAGCAAATGCGCTGACACAACCATCGCTCCCCTACGGGGAGCAACTGTAATAGGAGCAACCTTTGCTCCCCAACCGTTAGTCCCTCAAAGTTGAACTCCCAGGACTAACTTTTGCACCCTTGCATTTTAGGCCCCTGGGACTAAATGTTGCGGCCTCTACCTCATTTATTACTAAATTGCGCCCCTACACACCTAAGGTGGCGCTAGTCAACGTCAAATTCAAAATTGGTAAAAAATATGTTACCGCTGTTTTAGATCTTTTCCTCACTCACCACGGCGCACATATGCGCAACGCTTACATCACATTTGCACTCGTATTCTTGCACACGTATTATAAATTTTAGCATAGACATGGAATTAGAACACAGATGACCCCCACACACACAGTGACACACTAATTCAATAATTCTTTATTGTCACACGCTAATTCAATCGCCAACCGCAAAAGCTACCCATGCGCCTTTTATACTGATCAAATGAAAGGAGCCGTTTTGTCAGTGACCCTGTCAACCGTGAGCGATGTTACAAATATGGTGCTGCTCTTGTTGCGAGCTTGCTCTGGGCTAGCCGCACGTTACGTGGGATGAAGCAGCCGACTACCGTGAGACCCAAAACACCAGTGACCTTTATGCAGGCATCATGGCGACCCAAACACCAACTCATGGAATCCCCGCGCGAGCACCTCGCACGCTATGCAATCAGTCACGCATGGCTACGTCGTCCTGCGTTACGCCGCGTGAGCACATGCACTCGCTACATCCCCCTTTCTGAGAGTGAAAGACGACCGCTACGAAAATGTCTACAAGTTCAACTTCACGGGCGCTTTCACTCTTCTGCCAGAGCGCGTAAAATACGTTCTTGGTGGTGCACTGTCACCGTCACCACCGCGTTGAACATCGTCAGATGACACCGTCTGTGGTGGACGATGAGCGTTACGGCTTGAAGGACTCAACATTGATTCCTCGCTGTTTTGAGCCACGACGCCAGAGTTTCCCGATGTCTCTTGCACTGGACCGGCATTCTGTTGCTGTGAGGTCTGACGCATCAAATGGCGCCGAAGTGCCGACGATTGCGTTGGATCGACTCCGACGGAGTCTCCACCACATAGGAGCGTGGTCTTTTGGCCGGACTCAGCACTTTGGCGGCGCAAGAGATATCGTCCACCCACATCTTCCCCTACGGACTGTGATCGAAGGCGCTGGACACGATGACGCCGATTGAAGTCACGTTGTTGTCGTCCGCGCGCAGCTTTGTCTTTGCGCTGGAAGTCTTCTTGTGACGGCCAAGTAGGGATCAGAGCCTCATCGAGCTTGGGAACTCTGGTCTGAAGACGCCGGCCAAAGAGGAGCTGGGATAGACTATACCCGCTGATGCCCGGCGTGTCCCGATACACAAGAAGACTCATGTACGGATCCTGTGACTTAAAGAACAGCTCTTTCATGGTCCGTATTATTCTTTCGGCTACCCGTTTGCTTGGGATATCTGGGACTGCTCGCAGCATGGTGAAAACCGTAGCACGATGCAAAAGCCTGCAAATTCCGCGAAGAAAATTGGGCCCATTATCCGAAACCACAACGTCCGGAATGCCAAAGCGGGCGAATGAACTCTTCACCGCTGCGATGACGGCTGTGGACGATGTGGAGGTCAGGCTCACCACTTCGGGGAAACGGGAGTAATAATCCACGATGAGGACGTAGTGCCTCCCAGAGGTTCAAATAAGTCGATGCCGACTCGTTGCCAAGGACGATTTGGTGTGGGCGTACAGAGGAGCGGTTCAGAGCGCCTGCACCCTGGTTTGTGCACACCGTTCGCATCCCGTGACGAGCTGCTCAATCTCGCTGTTCACGGTGGGCCACCACACCGCGTCTCGGGCCCTTGCCTTGCAGCGCCCGATGCCTTGGTAGCCTTCGTGGATGAGCTGGCGGCATGTCTTTTCGAAGACCAGGAGCGATGATGATGCAGCGGTCCTTCAGCAGTAGTCCGTCGTAGACCGTGATACTGCCGCGCACCTTCCAGTAGCCACGCACGTGATTCGGAGCTTTTGAAACCTTCTCTGGCCAGCCACTCTCGCACAGCCGAAGCAACCCTGCGCAAACACCATCTTGCTGCTGATGTCGGCGAAGTCCACGGAGCAGCGATACAGCCAGACAGAAAAGGAAGCTTTGGCTGCGACGTGGGCTGTAGAACGCTTCGACCAGTTTGTGCGAGGCATCAAGTTCGACATAGAGTCCGACCATCGCCCTCTCCTCACACTCTTGGGAACCGCTGAACCCGACTTGATCCCTCTACGTATCCAGCGTCTACGGATGCGTCTTATGCGATACCAGTATCGTATGCTCTACGTCCCAGGCAAGCTTCCAGCAACCTGCGGACACCCTTCTAGGGAGCTCCGCTGGGAGCCGCAACCAAGGAGCACCAAGGTCCAAAGGTCAATTCCGGTGGGAACTTTTATCAGTGAGGTCGTGAAAGGATTCCAGAAGACCTCGCCATCGTCTCGACTGGAGAGTCTTCGCCAACGCCGGGCGCAAGATGGTGTTTGCGCCAGGGTTGCTTCGGCTGTGCGAGAGTGGCTGGCCAGAGAAGGTTTCAAAAGTTCCGAATCATCTGCGTGGCTACTGGAAGGTGCGCGGCAGATATCACGGTCTACGACGGACGACTGCTGAAGGACCGCTGCGCATCATCGCCTACCGTGGTCTTCGAAAAGACATGCTCCGCGCTCATCCACGAAGGCCATCAGACGCATCGAGAGCGCTGCAAGGCATGGAAACCCGAGACGCGGTGTGGTGGCTACCTGCCGTGAACAGCGAGATTGAGCAGCTGCCCGTCACGGATGCGAGCGGTGTGCACTGAAACCGGGCGCTAGCGCCTGGAACCGCAAAGCGCTCTGCTACGCCCACGCCAAATCGCCTTCGCTTGGCAACGAGTCGTGCGCCGACTTATTTTGAGAACTCTCTGGAGGCACTACGTCCTCATCGTGGATTATTACTCCCGTTCTCCCGAAGTGGTGAGCCTGTTCTCCCGCATCCGTCACGCGGTCAGTTTACTGCAGCTGGCGAATGGCGTTCATTCGCCCGCTTTGGGTATCTCGGACGTTGTGGTTTCGGATGATGGGCCGCCACGTTCTTCGCGGGAATTTGCGAGCTTGCGCATCGTGCTGGTTTTCACCCATTGCTACGAGCGGTCCCAGAGCATTCCTCAAGCAAGCGGGGTTACACAAGAATGGCGCGGACCATGAAAGCAGCTGTTCTTTGCGCAGGATCTGCACATGAGAATCTTCTTGTGCATGCGAAGGACACGCCGGCAATCAGCGGGCCTCGTCCATCCCAGCCCCTCGGTGGCCGGCGTCTTCAGACCAGAGTTCCCAAGCTGCGATGAGGCTCTGATCCCCTGCCTGCCGTCACTAGAAGACTTCTGCGCTAGGCGAAAGTGCATGTGCTCACGCGACGTAACGCAGGACGATGTAGCCATGCGTTACGCCAGCAGTCGGCTGCTTCATCCCACTTCTGACACCATGTTGCAGAGCCTGCTCGGGCTAGCACGCATTACGTGGGATGAAGCAGCCGACTACCGTGAGACCTGAAACACCAGTGACCTTTATGCAGGCATCATGGCGAGCCAAACGCCAACTCATGGAATCCCCGCGCGAGCACCTCGCACGCCCCATGCAATCAGTCACGCATGGCCCCGTCACGTCACTGCGCTACGACCGCCGTGAGCACGTGCCCTCGCTACAGCTCTCGCAGAAATATTGTTCTCCAATATTGTTGCTAAACTTTCCAAGGAGTGTATCTCTTACTAAGAAGTAACTTTACACACAGTAATTATTTGTGACAGTCTATAAAACAGCGTTCCTATAGGCTCCCAGCAGCCATGTTCTCGCTTCCCCACATAGACTGCCCCACTTTGCGCATGCGCGTCTCCGTGGCAACCGCATCGTCTCTTACGCGAAAAAAGCAACAACAACAACACAGGTTCTATAGAATACAAAAAGAAAAGAAGACAGAATTAACCTTTTTTTTGTCTTTGGAAACGTTTTTAAAACGTTCTACGCGGCTGTTTTCATCCCAGTTAAACCAAAAACAAAATATAAACGCTTTCAAAGCACGTTTCGAAGCATGCAAAGGGGAAGGACGCCAGGACAACGGTCAAAAGCCGCATGGCCAGTGCATCAACAATGGCGGCGCTCGAGTCAGCGCTGGCTTCCACGACGTGCTGGAACAGAGGCTACGATCGTTATAAAGTGAGCTCCGACCCTTAAACATGGCCCCTCCTGCAATTTTTGATGCTACGATTGTCTGTGGATACTCTCCCTGCGCTCCGAAACAGTAAGTCCGTCGCTAACGCTGGCCATCGGCGATGCAGCAGACGCCGCCATCTTGTCCGCGCGTCTTTTGCTCCCGCACTGTTGCTCCCGCGCGCCTCTCGCTGCTTTTGCTCCCCGCGCCCCTCTGTTAGTCCCGGTCGAGTGCAGTTAGTCCTCAGCGTTTGCGCACGGTACGTAGCTCGAACCAGATGGTCTCTTCGGGGAGCAAATGGAAGTTCAGAGGACCAAATGCTGCCGTTAGTCCTTTGAGACCTTCTTTTTTCTTAGAGTGTACAACAACGAAAGGTTAGGGCGAAAACCGGCTGGTGTAGTTAAATACTGTAAAAGCGCCGCGAGACCGATAAAAAAAAGGTACGGACGAACACAGGTTTTTGGTCTCAGGTACGAAAAGTCTGTGTTTGTCCGTCCTTTCTTTTTCCCGGTCTCGGGCTGTTTTTACTATGCTACAACAAATTAAATATTGAATAAAACAGTCTTACTTCAAAAACGTATGATGCGTATTCTTGCCGATGTACACTATCTGTGTACATCGGTGTACTCACCCACTTTTCTAAACATTCAGGATTATACCATTACAAGTGTGTACGAGTATCGTCTTTTTTACACATCCCGTCTTGCAACAGCGGAATTCATCGAGTTTCTCTGGCGCACATAGAGAGCTTAATAAAAATATATCGATCAGTACACCTAATCTGAAGTTATAGATTATTCCCCATTTACGCACAAACCGTGCTTTCCAATCATCGCAACATATGTTGCCTTCACAACTAAATGTACTCCACCTAGAAAACAAAGTTATATATTCTCTGCGCAAAACTGACCTGTATATATTTTATTTAAACGTACGTTTTGTGTTTGGTGCTTTGTATGTTTCTTGTATTTTCATTTTGTACTACATGCTGTACAACATTTTTCAATTTGTAGTGCTTTGTTCAGCCTCACTGTGTTTTTTGGCTGCACGCTTGAGTTAACAGTCGGAAGTCTATATTTAATGTGTAACGAATGTTTCGAATGTTTTTGTATTCCCTATTTGTTCATTTTATATTTCTCCGGAATTGATGTAGGTTTTTGGCATTAAAGCCAAATCCGGTCACAGTTACCTTAGATTTTTGTCTGGAGGAAAGCCAGAGCATTTTTCTGGAAATGAACAGTTCATTCACATTAAAGAATAAATTTCTCGAAGAATATTCGAGTAGTAACTCGATCGTGTTCAATCGCTGCCAATGCCGAAAATAGGCCTTTTGCTCTCGGCCAGGGGCGTGCGAGCACTCCCGTAGGACGCGAATATGTGATGCTTAATGAGTCTCTTGACTCTCTTCTAATATACTTGAGGATAATTCTCGCCTAATAAAAATATTATCCAAAAATCATCCGAGGATACCGTAGGAATTATACGGGGACTGTCTGAAGCCAGACTGGTGCTCGTTACTTGAAAAACGTGATGGATTACAATTACAAATTACTGAGCTTCGAATGTAATGGATTAACGTTTCAAATTGCTTTCGCTGAAAAGTAACGGATTACTTTACTCGTTACGTCACAAATTAATTTCACGTTACTTTTTCCATAAGCTTATCCTGTAAACAATGAAACAATTTTGATATTTTTTTCAAAAATGTTCTGCAACACTACTTTTCATTTCTCATACGCCTGTTTTATGGTAGTCCTTGAAAAAAATAAAATATTGTATTTAAGAAAAAGTAAATGATTCCTGGAATCGTGCAGACAAAGCCATGTGGTGTGTATCCGTCAATTCCAGCGTCTACCTCCACTACGAGATTCGGAGTTATAGACGCGATCTACGAAAGCTCCCTTTGACTCAGGTGTTTGCCTGTTATTCACAAGAAAAGAAAAACTTGGTTCTAACGTTACAATATATACCCAATGCAAAATGCAGTTGTCCCTGCTTGCCTTGATGTGTTTCCGCAGGTATAGTTTGTTCTTCTTGCTGATTACAATGTGTGTGTGCGTGTGTGTTTTTTTTGGCAAGCAAAGTAGGCATTGATGAGGCTCTCCTGTTCTCATTAACACCCTGAATTTTTAAAATTTCATTAAAAGATGGTTATGCAGACAACCGATAATCCCTGACCGAAACTTCGACCAGTCAGAAAAAAAGTGGCGGTTACGGGTCATCGTTCATCGGTTCTCACTTTCATACCAATATTCGTGGAGGCCAGGGAGAGTAATGAATGAGAGCGATAGAAGCGGCGGCCATTGGTCTCACAAAGCAATATAGGATCACACCACTTTTACGCGTTCTCCTCTCTCTGTCAGCACTCATTAGATGGCCTAACACCCCCCCCCCCATATACACACTTTGTTGACAGTTGACCGTAAAGTGACTGGACTGAACCACCATGCTCAGACAGGTAAAGCAAAAGAAGCATCGTCCGTAGCCTCGAAGACGATGCTCTTAGCCTCGCGCAGGGCGCTTTTCAGCCGTGCCTCAGGAAAGTGCTAGAATACAGTAGCGCACATCAAAGACAAAGAGAATTCGACCCGCCCGCGCGAGGCTACATCGTCTGTTAAGCGAGTTGTGAACCCGCGAATCGGGGCGTACGGACCCGCGTTGGATGTCTGTGCAAGTTGGCGGGAGACGTCGGAGAAGTTAGAAAGGTGAACGGTGCAAAAGACAAAAACAAATAAACCCGAATAGCTTTCTCGTGCCCGGGAAAAGAAGAGAAACACGATGGAAGACGACGGAGAGCCTACTCGGCGTTGTTGTCATGATCGTTGTCTTTCGTATAATCGTACATGCCATAGCCGTTTTTCTAGTGGTTCTAGTGATCGGTTATACAAAACAAATCGCGTTTTCTTTTCAGCTAATCCCTCCTTCCTTGTGTTTTCTATTTTGTTGAACTTGCACTCTTTATGCTGCTGAATGTTCTGCTCAAATTGCTCAAGTTACTGTATTATGATCATATTTTTAAAAAGTAACGAGTAATTAAAGTAATCCGTTGCCACTATTTTGTAACGACATTACTTCACAAATTACTTTAAAAAAAGTAACGTGGCAATTAGAAAATTAGTTGAAAAAGTAAGGGATTTCAAAGTAATCCGTTACTTGTAACGGATTACTTGCTAAGTGTGCCTGAAGCTAATATAATTTTTGAGTATCAAAGTTTACTATTCGTCACAATGTAGCATTCTTGGACACCAGAAAATGCTTCTTTGACTTTGATAATGATATTCCAAATTCCTGCAATTATTCTTTAGTTCTTTTTGTTTTTGTTGCAATCTCTCCTCCTTCTTCTTTATTGTTTTTAAAGCGGTACCGTCATAAGCCCAACCACTGTCAGAGTCATGTCCTCGTCCTCCAGGTCGTCTCACAAGGTCGTGTCCTCAAGGTCACGTAACGCCCGTGGATGTATCTCAAGGTCGGGTTGAAGGTCACGTACCACCTGCGGATGAAGCGTTGGTGGCTGGAAGCATGATCGCCGGTCGCGCAAGCTTCTCTCGCGCGTGTGAGAGAGACTAAGAGGGGAGAAGAGAGAGGGTGAGGGAGAAGGTAGAGAGGAAAGAGGTAGAGACGGAGTGAGGAAGAAAGAGAAAGGGAGAAAGACGAAGGCAGGGAAAAGAGAGGGAGCGCAGGTTGCGCAAGCTCCGTTCGTTCGCTTGGGGGCAGGCGCGACCGAGAGGGAGACAGAAGAGGGTAAGGAGCAAGACAAAAAGAGAAAGACACTGAAAGAGCAAGGGAAGCAGAGAGGGTGAGAGAAAGATACGAACGGTGCTAAATGTTTCGTTATCAAGATGACTTTAGGCCCGTAGATGTAGTGAAGCGTAAGCTCTGCTCACGTAAGCTTCGCTCACGTCAGCGTCGGTCGCGTAAGACAGTAAGCGTCGGTAGCTAAGGCTGACGTGAACTGACGTCCTTGACGTCGTCCTAGACGTCGGCCTTGAGGTCGTCCCAGAGGTTGCCTTTAAGGTTGTCCCAGAGGTCATCTTGAGGCCGGTCTCGACGCCTCTTCTAGCACATCATCCTCGACGTCGTCTTAAACGCCGTCTTTGACGTCGTCCTCGATGTCGTCCTCGACGTTGTCCTTGAGGTCCTCCTAAACGTCGTTCCCGAGGTCGTCCTAGAGAACGTCCTCGACGCCGTCTTGACGTCGTCCAAGAGATAGTCCTAGACAACATCCTCGACGCCGTCCTTGACGTCGTCCTCGACGTCGTCTTAGACGCCGTGATTGACGTCGTCTTCGATGTGGCACGGCATATGTAAAACCATTTCATCGCCATACCATTTTCTCTACTAATTGTTTTCACCAACGACTTTCGTGTAAAGCTACCGCATTTCATCGCGTTTGGTCGAATGAACGTGCCTGTAATTTTTAGAGCGCAGCTCTTAGGCGCCCGTTTCGGGCTTGAGCAGCGCGTCGGCGTCGCCGTCGCCGTCGGCGTCGGCGTAACCGCCCGAGGTCACGTGGCCCCCAGGTCACGTGGCCCCCCAGGTACGTGGTTTCCCAGGTAACGTGACCCCTGGTCACGTGACCCCCCGAGGTCGCGTGATGATGATGACGTCATCGGCATCCGCATCGTCATCGTCGGCGTCATTGATGACGTCATCAGTGACGTCAAGTGGCCCCCCTGAGGCCATGTGACCCCCTTCCCCCCTTCCCCCGAGGTCACTTGGCCCCCCCGTACCCTCCCTCCTCCTCCTCAAGAGCTGCGCTCTAATTCGGAGTTACATGGAGTTGTAAACGGCTTTCACTTTTTCTATTTAGTTACAAATTTTGCTTTTTCTAAACTTCGCAGCGCAGCAAACCTATAATAAGAGCGTTGACCTCATTGTCTAACACACGCCGATTTCTCTCTCTCTCTCCAGCTCAATCTCTAGATAATGTCTGAGCCTTGTTTCTTCCTTGCATGAGAATCGTCTGACAGGACAGATGTACAAGAAATACATTAGTTATACGAGAACTTGCTATAGATATCTTCAAAGCTTCGTATGCTAAAAACCTACAAAAAATGGCAATAAAGTTATCTTATTTTTCGAAAAATAAAAATAAATTGTAAGACTTTTCGCTGGGATGACACTGCGAACGCAAGGGTGCCACTAAATTATGCCAGGCAAAAAGATACTAATTCACAACGGGCCAGTACCCCCCCCCCCAGTTCTAGACCGGTTTCCGTCAACGGCTCCCAACAATAACTATTGCGCTGTAACTAATGATCCCCGCACTGTAACTAATAAACCGCTTAGTTAATGAGATTAAATGCTAGAAGCATTGTAAATAAAATGGTTGAATTCGAAGATATAATTCCCATTTATGACCCCGATGTAATAATAGTTACAGAAACATGACTCACGGATAGTAAATCTGATATTGAGATCGTTCCGCAGTCTTTTAAAATTGCTCGTAAGGACCGTTCATCTTGGGAAGGGGGGGCGCGCAGTCATTATCACAGATAGTGTTGATTTCTTCCAGCTAAAGACAAAGTTCACGGCTGAGGCTGTATGGGTGAAACTTTTTTCTACAACTTATTTATGCTTGATGGAGCTGTTTAGACGACACCAAATGCTGGCATAGCTGTGATGCACGAACTTCAACACTTCTTACAGAAGCAAGCTAAGAGTTTGATAACTATATTTATGGGGATAAACTTCAACCTTCCAAACATCAATCGACTGACCTTCGATGAAAACAGGGGCCTCTTGTAAACATTCCAATGCATTAATAGAAATAGCATTCGCATATAATCCAACACAAATAGTGTCAAGTCCCACTCGCATCATAGAATGTACTTGTTCGATTCTTGATCTTGCGTTTGTTTCTCAGAATTTGTATGTTGCCGACGAGCACTGTGTGGTCACAGAGGGCTTATCCGACCATCATATTGTTGTTCTTGATTGTCCGGAGCTTGTTCCCAAATGTTGTCCTAATAAGAAATCGGAGTTTAAGGACTATAATAGAACACAAAACGAAGGCATAATAGATTACCTTGAGCTATCATTCGACAGATTTGCTCATAGGGCTTCAGTTCCGGGATGCGATGTGGACGAACTATGCCGCACTTTCAAAAAATCGGTGCAAGCGTGTATAGAAAGGTTTGTGCCGTCTCGTAAGAACCGATATAAAATGAATAATCCATGGATCACAAAGGTGATTTTACAGATAAAAAGGAAAGCCTATAATGTAATCAGAAAACACGAAAAGAAAATAGAATTGACTGTCTGATGTCGTAAATTGAGAACATTAATTAAGAATTTTAAGTATGTGTACTACAACGTTTAAATGACGAACTTTATTCGTAACGATCCCCAGATGTTTTGGAAGCATATATCGGGTTCAAGACACTCAGTTAACAAGAACATTAATTGTGGAAGATAATTTTTTTATAATACTTCAATCGCGAAGATACTTAACGACTGCTTTGACTTTGTGTACACCACAAGTGACAACTTCGTTCCTGAGTTCGCGACCAAACTCGCTCAGGTAGAAGACATACAACTATCAGAGGGGGCAAGCTTCTCTGCGTTACTAAATTTGAATACAAAAGTCTTGCACTTCAGACAAAATTCCTAATTTTTTTCTTGAAGGTACGCTGAGTGGTGCTTTACATTTTTGTTTTCTAATTTATAGCAGATCACTAGAGAGAGGCGTGGTACCTAAACAGTGGAAAGTGGTAAAAGTTTTACCCATCCATAAAACAGGAGATAAACATGATGCATCGAATTATAGGCACGCTTCCTTGCTCTGCTCGTGTAGCAAGGTTCTAGAACATTTTTTATTTAGTCATATCTTTATGTCACATCCTGAATTGAATAATTTTTTTATCAAAGCTATAGCATGGTTCGCGGCGGGGCTGCTCGACGGTAACTCAGCTCCTTTATAGTAAATGAACTTCCGAAAGTGCTTGAAAAGCGTGGTCAAATGGGTGTAGTATTTTAAGATTTCACCAAGGCCTTTGATCGCATATCACTGAGCAAACCACTTATCAAGCTAAGAGTGATACTAGAACACAATCCGCTCTTACGATGGTTGGATTCTTACTTGAACAACCGTCATCTGTTCGTTGAAGTAGATGGGCTTGTTCCCCAATTTTACCGGTTTTCCTCGGGAATTCCACATGGATCGGTGCTGTGACCGCTGCTCTTTCTTGTTTTTTTTAAACCATTTGATGGTTGATGAGCGTATACACTGCCGGTTTGTTTCCAGATGACTGTGTGTTTTTTACTGAAATGAGCAATGACCAATTTAATTTAAAGAAGTGCATGTGTTCAATTTCATAATAGTGTAACGAATGTCAAATATTACTTAACAGCTCCAAAAATTTACAAATTAGTGCAGCGCACAAAAGGTCACCCTTGGAATTTAACTACTGTATACAAAGCTCCCCTTTCCAGGTTGTGCATGAATTCAAATACTAAGGTGTCACAATCTCTTCAAGCCTCAGTTGGAATAGCCACATATCCTGGGCTGCAAAACTATGGTCATTGAAGAGGCGGCTGAAGCACTGTACCCTGCAACCAAGCTTTCAATCCACACGATAGTAGTACGACCTGTTTTAAAATACGCAGATGTTTTTTGGGACCCTGCGACTAAACTTAATATTCATCGACTCGAAGGGGTACTGAAGAAAGCACTGCGCTTCATTTACGACGAATACAGAAAAATGAGCTCTACCAATAACTTGTACAATAGATCGAAAATTGAGCTTCTTTCAACCCGGCGCAAAATTAATCGTCTAAGGCTTTTGTATACCTTTGTACACATCGCGACACTGTTAGCGCGAACACGACATCGGTGCATTTTCGCATTTTACTTCTAAATAGTATTAGCGAGCACGAAATTTTATCGCTTACATTATAGAACTAAATGAGCTCTTTCCGTAGTCATAATAACTTGGATGACATCCCTTGGTTTCAAAGAGACAAGCTGAAAAAACCAGCGATCGCTTGTTCGCGCTAACAGTGTCGCGCTCTGTACATTACTCATCTCGACTTTCATTCGACAGATTCATGCAATTTAACACATCCCGTCCCACACTCTAAAAAAGGAGTAGTACTTCCTTCCTTAAAGGGATGCTGAACCGAAAAACAGAATCTAAATTCTTTGTCGTTTTGATATAAACAGCACACGAATGGCTCTTAAATGACGGTACTTGAAACAATAAAGTAGTCTAAAATGTATGATTTATGGAAATAAATATTATAAGGTGCACCTGGTGAGTTCTTTGAAAGCTCGTTTCGTGACGACAACAAACCTGTAGTACGCAGAACGCGGCTATGGTGAGCCACCAAAGTTGGCTCCGACCCACCTCGTTGACTCCGGCGTGCGCTCACGCCGCGTGGTGGCGCGACGAAACGGAAATGCGAC
This sequence comes from Ixodes ricinus, assembly GCA_037355805.1. Taxonomy (NCBI): domain Eukaryota; kingdom Metazoa; phylum Arthropoda; class Arachnida; order Ixodida; family Ixodidae; genus Ixodes; species Ixodes ricinus. The sequence goes on from JAZHYW010022600.1 coordinate 26,866, forward strand.
GTGCGAACCCCGTCAGACATCGAAACGGAAATGCGACGTGCGAACGCCGCTGTCAGACGTCGTCATGGCCAAAGTATCAGGATGGGAAAGAAATCGCCGAACTCCGAGAAACCCACAGACCAAAGTCGCCGCCGTCGCTACGACGCAGGTGCAGAAGTGGACTGGGGGTGGCCGGGTGGCTGGCAGGTATAGTGCGGAGCAAACTTGGCTGGATTAGCTGGCAAACTTCCAACGCGACGGGCATCCGTTTACTATTATTCAAAGAGCAACTTTCTTCCACGCTGTGGCCGTCGGCAGCTCGACGTGATTACGTCAGTTCCGTTGCGGTTTGTTGTCGTCAGTTTCGTTGCGAGTAATCCCAGAGGGCCTCGCGCGCGTCGGAGGCTTCTGGCGCTTCTGGCTCAATCGGCGGTCGTCATTCCAAGAAATATAATAATACGATCTCCATCCCTTTACATGAATAGCATTTTTAGGTATAGTGCGGTCCCCGGAAACTTGTCCGGGGCTTATTTCGGCAACTTCAGATATCGGTTCAGCATCCCTTTAAAGGAGGAACTCGTGTGTATTATATATTGCTCTACAAAGGGAGGAAATTTCCTCCTACAAAACGGGAGGAAATTTCCTCCCCTAAGAAGGAGGAAAGTTGCCACCTCTTTTTGCTCGTGGAGAAAACGTTCCTCCCATAAGAAGGAGGAAAATCGCCACCTTTTTTCGCCCAATGAAGGAAACCTTCTCCCTCGTGTAATCTGTAAAGCTTCCACCAGGTGGCGCTCGAAACAGAAAAACAAAAATGTTGGTGAAGTGCCAATTTGTTTTCCAATGTCCCCACTCTTGAACGATACATGGTAAATACACATACAACACTGAACACACAGAATACACGAAACACAAGCAAAACACAACACAACAGCAACAACGCAGCGAAACCGAACCCCCACCCCACTCCACGTACGATAAGTTCCCACTCTCTCTATACATGGCAGTCTTATTTTTGAATCCCACGTGGCCGGTGACTGCCATCATTTGTCGCATAAGCACGGAGAGACGGAGCAAATATTACTCGTACTTCATACATTATTTCAATTGTCTCTTGGAATAGCCCCATCTCTTAATTCAACACCCGAATCAAAGCAAATGTAGATCATTAGGCTAATTAACTTAAATTGAATGATTATCTATTTTTTTTTAATAAGTTCGAAGAATCATGTTGGCAATGCAGTGTTGAACGGCAGTACGCTGGTGCTGAAATTTGCCACCAAGCTATTGCTTCGATTGGAGTGTTCAGTGCCATTGTAATCGATTTTAAGTTTTGGCGGGGGAATAGTTAATTTTGATTGTTGCACAAGCATTTCAATGAATTTTTCAAACAAAAATATTACTCGTTTTAACAAGGTTGCAACAGCAGAGGACATATCTTGGGTCATGCTTTGTCACCCATATTCATGTCGTGTACTACAGCCGGCCCGCGCTCGTTTCGCGACACGAGAGAAACCGCGCGATAGGGACTAAGTTGGCTGCATAAAAGAAAACAAAAGTGCGACAAAATTATTCGTTTACTTACTTTTTTTGCGAGTACGTTATATGATATGTAGCAACAGTAGCATGAGATGCCGCACAAACTAAGAAAGCGGCGGTGAACCGTCCGCTGTGGTGAATCAATCCGGACCTTCAAGACTGCGGATCCGGCCTCCCCCCCCTTCGCCCCGCAACCAGAATGGAATGTCTGTACTACCCTTTCTTCCAAATGGACTCTTCCCGAATGAATAGTTCACCTTGTTTCCCGGATCCGTTGCTTCGTTCCTTCGCCGAATCGTCATTTTAGTGTCATTCCTTGTGCGGGGCTATGGTTTTTGAAGAAAAAACGCGTGTTCCCGCAAGCCGGTCGTGGTCCCGATGTTAACGGACTACAGCGTGTGTCGGACGCAGTCGCTCGCCGCAACGCAGTGCTCGTTCCTATCGACTGGATACGCTGTTCTGTTTTACACAGGACTGAAATAAACGCCGCACGGATTACCTTTCGCTGTATGGTACGTACGATTTATTTCAAGAATATATGTTTCTCGCGGAGGTGACGGGGCTGGGAACGTATGACGTGTCGACTCAAATAGAGCGGTGATCTTAGCAACTACGTGATCAACAAAAAAGATTCCACTATTATGACGAGTATTTTTTGTGCGCCCTACTTGTTACTGAAGTTAAAGCAAATATGCAGGCGAGCTGGCTCAGGATAGATAGACAGTTTCGTGTCAGTCCGTCCTTTTTTGTTCCCTCGCTCCAGGGTCACTCTGTCTACTTGTCATGTAGCAAGTAACGCGACGAAAGCGGTCGTACTCTGCCATGCCAGTAAGACCTGTACTAATCGCGGCTGCAAGGTTTCATCCACTATGAATAAGCGCGATCTTGAAGCGTGTACATACGGTGTGATTTTCGCGAGACACACGCCGTGCTACGCGCCTCGCTTTTTTTTAAACTAGTGGACTTTTGTTAGCCCCCACAGCTCCGCTTTTTCTCTCCTAGCAACGCGCACGGGCAGTAGTGGGATTGCTCTAGGTGACGTTAACCATGCCCTCAAGTTGCCGTCACCACCATTGAACATGTTGGCGTTGGCAGCGGATGTGGCGCCGGCAGCGGCGGTCGAACCGCCGCTGCCGGCGCGAATATGGGGGAGGAATTTCCGTCCCTTTTTCAAGCGCCACCAGGTTGCGCTGCATCTAAATCGGTGAAATGGAGAAACGGGCGCGATTTCCCTCCTTTCGTAGGCGACAGGGAGGAACATCGCTTTTTCCTCCACTTCTCCTCTCTTTTTAGAGTGCATACGACAAAAGCATTCCAAAAACAATTGTGGTACATTAGTGCAGGGCCCAATGTTAAAATAACTACTTTTTCATGCGAACCATTAACGATATGGAATAGTCTTCCTGCCAACATTACCAATATCTCGTCTGTTCAAGATTTTCGTTCATCATTGCACTGTTATTTCTCAGATGTGCACTCTGATGCCTTTTCTAACTAGTGTGTAAGTTGGTTATCTTCTCGTGTTGTTCTAGTATGCCCTCTCCTGCCTTGGCTGTCAAATGGCAGGAGAGGGCATACAGAACATACACACAAGAAGAAAACCTAGTTACACACTAGTTAAAGAAAAGCATCTAGGAGTGCACATCTGAGAAATAACGGTGTAATGATAAAGCACAATCTTGAACGGACGAGACATTGGAGATGTTGGCAGGAAGACTATTCCATTCGTTAATGGTTCGAACGAAAAAGTAGTTCTTCGGCTGACATTTGACAGCCTTGGCTGTCGTCAAATGGCGGCAGGAGGTGTCTATAAACAAATAAATAAATAAACATATGTCCCAGACAACACTTGGACATCCCCAGGATGTCCTCAGGACAACCTATTGAGGACATTATGATGTCCTGACATTGTCCTCAAATGATCCTGGAAGCATCCTAAAAGCGTCTTATTGCCCGGCCTCAGGACATCCTCAGAACGTCCTCACTGAGCTGTTAGGCGCCGTTCACACATATGCAACGAGTAAGACCGAGAGAGACCAGACCGGTTTTAGCCTCTCGCGAAGTCTTAGGACCGGATGCGCTGCTGCGGAGCTGGTTCTAAGACGTCGTAAAAGGCTTTAAAACCGGTCTTGTCTCTCTCGGTCGTACTCGGTTGCAAGAGTGTGAACGGGCCTTTAGGATGCTTTCATTTTTTATTGTTCCTAGGTTATCTCCAACTGGATTTTGAACCTGAACATGCCTGCAGAAAGAAATTCATTGTTGTGTACTATTTTAAACTGAAATGCACACACTAATTCTAGATACTAGTCAGTGAGAGGAAGAACATAGGGCAACGGAAAGACCAAAGAAAGCTGACGGAATGCTGAAGAGGAGAAAAGAAAACCTCTCCCTCCAGCATCCCGTCTGCTTTCTCCTCTGTGTCTTTCCTTGCCCTATGTTCTTAGCGTGTAACTATGAGCATGATCATGCCATTCATTATTGCAAACAAAGGTAACCGTTGAAGAAAAACTTTATTGAGAGCAAGTGTTATAAATGACTTTTTTCAATGTCTGCACCAGACATGCAGTCTGACTTCGCATCTTGGCTAGCACTTAGTCCGAATAGTCATCAGGATCTAGAAAAAATCAATTCCATAAGCATTCATAAAAAAAACAGGTAATGTGAGAAACTTGCCATCATGTCGACCATCTCCGGCTTTTGACTGCAGCTTTTTCAGTTTCTCTCTAGCGTGGCACCGCCACACTTTGATGATGGTCTCCACGTCAGATTTGTTTGCACACCAACATTTGCTTTCACTGGCCCTGCAAACATTGATTTTTGAGGACAGTCGCAGCAGAAAACATTGGTACGGCGCACACATATCTTTATCGAACTCACGAAAAAAACACCGCCGAGGATGATTGTGGCGGTTGCGGTTCGTGCGAGGAAGATGCCCTTGTTACCGAGTCTATTTTCGCACAGTTGATAGGCTCGAAGCATTCGTTTACGTGCCGGCATCTTTCCCTCCGAAATTGCCGTTCACTGCTTTCCGCCATTTCGAAGAAGTACTACATATAAAAAAACACTAACCTTTGTCCCTGCCTTTCATTGCTGCCATCATCAATGGACCTTTTGTAGAAATACGCGGTGCGCATGCGCGGAGTCTTTTATGCGCCTGGGTTCGAGAGTATCTAGTTCCAAACAATCCACCATCTTGCATTTCTCGCCTTTGGGCGCCTTGGGAAGAAGAAAATAAGAGACCATCGAAGAGTCGAGACTCAAGTTTTGATGTTACGAGCAAGGTAAACATGAGTCATCGTACTGACGACGCCCGTTCTAGATTACGACGTGCACCGCAATCATGCCGGGGAACTGTGTAGCCTTCGGCTGTCGGAACTATTATCGCCCGGGTTGTGGAACTAGCTTTTTTCGCTTTCCGTGTGGTAAGCTTCATCCCGTTAAGCGGGCAGGCTGGATTCGTGCAGTCAGGAGAGTTGACGCTGACCGACCCCTCGAAGAACCAAAGAAAAACGAACCGGTAGCACACAAGAAGCCTAACGTGCACTGTTGTTTTCTCTACAAATACTCTCAACCCAGTGCGCCTCAGGTTCGCCCATCGCCGCATAGGTGGCAGCACATATTAGCCATAAGGTCCATTTGGATGGAACAGCGCGGATATACACATTCGCAGTGCTAACTCAGTGATATATTTCTTCTTCCTCAAATCGTCATCTTCTTCTCCTTCGCCGTTAATGAGAACATTTAAAATTTTTAAACACCGGAAACCAAATAGCCAGACTTGTAGACGTTACTGAAAAATATTAAGGAATTACATTTACAATTACTCAAGGCTAAATTGTAATTTATTACAATTACAATTACCCTCACATTAAAGTAACTGACCGTTACCCCAAAAAGTAATCCGTTACTTTCGTGGCGTTACTTTCAACATTATTGTCCTCAAGTAAGAAAAAAGGGAGGAGGGTTATTCAAGTTCTTATTGTTGCAACCTGTTCCATTTAATGACCTTGAGTATTTTGAGCAACAACTGACTCTCGAAAGTCTCGTCAGACATTTTGCGTTATTTCTTACTCAATATGTCGACTGCTACGCTGAACACCCTCTGAACTGAGGCACTGGATCGGAGTGCCATATTGTTCCTCACGAATGCTTCATGCTCTGCAATGAGCTTTTTCAGCGAAGCAATGGAAGTACTATTTACCTCGAATATAGAGCAAAGCTTCCTCGTTGCAGCCGTTGCCGCGAAGCTGTGGAAGTCATCATACATCTAGCCAAAACTAGAATAAGTATTGATTTATGTCCATCTTACTATACCGACATATATTGCCAGACAATAGCAAAACATATAGTTGTAACAGTAAGGTTATAATTAAATAATAAATAAGGTTTGGCTCGATATTCTTCTTCCTTTGGTTCTGAACAGGTCGAGCCTCGGTTGAGACGTTGGTGAATAAAAAAAAGTTTCCAGTATATAAATATAAGTAAGAAAAAAAAGGACACTCATAACAACAATTAATTAGAACGTCGGTTAAAACAAGTAAATGTAAACGCACGTTCGCCGTGTGTACCTTGCTTGGTGCCGTTCAAAAACGCACGGAGCACGAACCGACTGCAGTTTACTCCGGTTTTCTCCAGATAGACGTCCGCTGATGCCACGGGCAGCGAAGGGCAGAGTACTAAGTAAGCCGCACTATGGCCCCACTCACGAGTTTCACTCTTCTCAAGCCCAGAATATCAAGTCTACGTCAGCCACCATTATGTTTTTTTTGTTTTTGTAAAGAATATCTGCTTGAGATAAGATGTGTCCTGCTGGGGTAAAAACAGGAAGAAGGAAAGAAAGGAAGGACTATTACCATTTTCTTCCAGTGCAATTCAGCAAAAGTCTGGACTACACGAAAGGTGACTGGAGATGTAGATAACCTGGACTGGATTGCCACAAGGCCAACCTGTTGTACTACAAAAGTAGATAGCTTTAAAACCAGGATGTCTTTTTGACTGTTTCGTTTCACATTATTTTACCCTGTTTTAAAGCCTACCTATCTTTTGTAGTACACCTTACGGGTTGGCCCACTTTATTTGTGGATTCCAGCCAGGTTATCTCGCATCTCACGTCACCCTCTTTTAGTCAGCTTTACGAGCACTTGGAAAATGGTAATAGTCCTTCCTTTCTTTCTTCTTCCTGTTTTTACCCCAGCAGGACGCATCTTATCTCAAGCCAGATATTCTTTAAAAAAACAAATAAAAAACATAATGGTGGCTGACGTAGACTTGATATTCTGGGCTTGAGAAGAGATGGAAACCCGTGAGTGGGGCCATAGTGCGGCTTACTTAGTACTCTGCCCTTCGCTGCCCGTGGCATCAGCGGACGTCTATCTGGAGAAAACCGGAGTAAACTGCAGTCGGTTCGTGCTCTGTGCAGTTTTTGAACAGGCGCCAAGCAAGGTACTCACGGCGAACGTGCGTTTTCATTTACTTGTTTTAACCAACGTTCTAATTAATTGTTGTTATGAGTGTCCTTTTTTTCTTACTTATATTTAAATACTGGAAACTGTTTTTTTATTCTCCAACGTCTCAACCGAGGCTCGACCTGTTCAGAACCAAAGGAAGAAGGATATCGAGCCAAACCTTATTTATTATTTAATTATAACCTTACTGTTACAACTATATGTTTTGCTATTGTCTGGCAATATATGTCGGTATAGTAAGATGGACATAAATCAATACTTATTCTAGTTTTGGCTAGATGTATGATGACTTCCACAGCTTCGCAGCAACGGCTGCAACGAGGAAGCTTTGCTCTATATTCGAGGTAAATAGTACTTCCATTGCTTCGCTGAAAAAGCTCAAAGCAGAGCATGAAGCATTCGTGAGGAACAATATGGCACTCCGATCCAGTGCCTCAGTTCAGAGGGTGTTGAGCGTAGCAGTCGACATATTGAGTAAGAAATAACGCAAAATGTCTGACGAGACTTTCGAGAGTCAGTTGTTGCTCAAAAATACTCAAGGTCATTAAATGGAACAGGTTGCAACAATAAGAACTTGAATAACCTCTCCTCCTTTTTTTTCTTACTTGAGGACAATAATGTTGAAAGTAACGCCACGAAAGTAACGGATTACTTTTTGGGGTAACGGTCAGTTACTTTTATGGGAGGGTAATTGTGATTGTAATAAATTACAATTTAGCCTTGAGTAATTGTAAATGTAATTCCTTAATATTTTTCAGTAACGTGTACAAGTCTGGCTATTTGGTTTCCGGTGTTTAAAAATTTTAAATGTTCTCATTAACGGCGAAGGAGAAGAATGATGACGATTTGAGGAAGAAGAAATATATCACTGAGTTAGCACTGCGAATGTGTATATCCGCGCTGTTCCATCCAAATGGACCTTACGGCTAATATGTGCTGCCACCTATACGGCGATGGGCGAACCTGAGGCGCACTGGGTTGAGAGTATTGTAAGAAAACAACGTGACGTTAGGCTTTTGTGTGCTACCGGTTCGTTTTCTTTTTGGTTCTTCGAGGGTCGGTCAGTGTCAGCTCTCCTGACTGCACGAATCCAGCCTGCCCGCTTAACGGGATGAAGCTTACCACACGGAAAGCGAAAAAAGCTACGTTCACAACCCGGGCGATAATAGTTCCGACAGCCGAAGGCTACACGGTTCCCGGCATGATTGCGGTGCACGTCGTAATCTGGAACGGGCGTCGTCAGTACGATGACTCATGTTTACCTTGCTCGTAACATCAAAACTTGAGTCTCGACTCTCTCGATGGTCTGTCTTATCTTCTTCTTCCAAGGCGCCCAAAGGCGAGAAATGCAAGATGGTGGATTGTTTGGAACTGAATACTCTCGAACCCAGGCGCATAAAGACTCCGCGCATGCGCACCGCGTATTCTACAAAAGGTCCGTTGATGATGGCAGCATGAAAGGCAGGGACAAAGGTTAGTGTTTTTGCATATGTAGCACTTCTTCGAAATGGCGGAAAGCAGTGAACGGCAATTTCGGAGGAAAGATGCCGGCACGTAAACGAATGCTTCGAGCCTATCAACTGTGCGAAAATAGACTCGGTAACAGGGCATCTTCCTCGCACGAACCGCAACCGCCACAATCATCCTCGGCGGTGTTTTTTTCGTGAGTTCGATAAAGATATGTGTGCGCCGTACCAATGTTTTCTGCTGCGACTGTCCTCAAAAATCAATGTTTTGCAGGGCCAGTGAAAGCAAATGTTGGTGTGCAAACAAATCTGACGTGGAGACCATCATCAAAGTGTGGCGGTGCCACGCTAGAGAGAAACTGAAAAAGCTGCAGTCAAAAACCGGAGATGGTCTGACATGATGGCAAGTTTCTCACATTACCTGTTTTTTTTATGAATGCTTATGGAATTGATTTTCTCAGATCCTGATGACTATTCGGACTAAGTGCTAGCCAAGATGCGAAGTCAGACTGCATGTCTGGGTGCAGACGTGAAAAAAGTCATTTATAACACTTGCTCAACAAAGTTTTCTTCTAACGGTTACCTTTGTTTGCAATAATGAATGTCATGATCATGCTCATAGTTTACACGCTGAAGAACATAGGGCAAGGAAAGACACAGAGGGAGAAAGCAGACGGGATGCTGGAGGGGAGGGTTTTCTTTTTCTCCTCTTCAGCATTCCGTCAGCTTTCTTTGGTCTTTCCGTTGCCCTATGTTCTTCCTCTCACTGACTAGTATCTAGAATTAGTGTGTGCATTTCAGTTTAAAATAGTACACAACAATGAATTTCTTTCTGCAGGCATGTTCAGGTTCAAAATCCAGTTGGAGATAACCTAGGAACAATAAAAAATGAAAGCATCCTAAAGGCCCGTTCACACTCTTGCAACCGAGTACGACCGAGAGAGACAAGACCGGTTTTTAAGCCTTTTACGACGTCTTAGAACCAGCTCCGCAGCAGCGCCATCCGGTCCTAAGACTTCGCGAGAGGCCAAAGCCGGTCTGGTCTCTCTCGGTCTTACTCAGTTGCATATGTGTGAACGGCGCCTAACAGCTCAGTGAGGACGTTCTGAGGATGTCCTGAGGCCGGGCAATAAGACGCTTTTAGGATGCTTCCAGGATCATTTATGAGGACAATGTCAGGACATCATAATGTCCTCAATAGGTTGTCCTGAGGACATCCTGGGGATGTCCAAGTGTTGTCTGGGACATATGTTTATTTATTTATTTGTTTATAGACACCTCCTGCTGCCATTTGACGACAGCCAAGGCTGTCAAATGTCAGCCGAAGAACTACTTTTTCGTTCGAACCATTAACGAATGGAATAGTCTTCCTGCCAACATCTCCAATGTCTCGTCCGTTCAAGATTGTGCTTTATCATTACACCGTTATTTCTCAGATGTGCACTCCTAGATGCTTTTTCTTTAACTAGTGTGTAACTAGGTTTTCTTCTTGTGTGTTGTTCTGTATGCCCTCTCCTGCCATTTGACAGCCAAGGCAGAGAGGGCACTACTAACAACACACAAGAATAACCAACACCACTAGTTAAAGAAAAGGCATCAGGAGTGCACATCTGAAATAACAGTGCAACTGATGAACGAAAATCTTGAACAGACGGAATATTGGTAATGTTGGCAGGAAGACTATTCCATATCGTTAATGGTTCGCATGAAAAAGTAGTTATTTTAACATTGGGCCCTGCACTAATGTACCACAATTGTTTTGGAATGCTTTTGTCGTATGCACTCTAAAAAGAGAGGAGAAGTGGAGGAAAAAGCGATGTTCCTCCCTGTCGCCTACGAAAGGAGGAAATCGCGCCCGTTTCTCCATTTCACCGATTTAGATGCAGCGCAACCTGGTGGCGCTTGAAAAAGGGACGGAAATTCCTCCCCCATATTCGCGCCGGCAGCGGCGGTTCGACCGCCGCTGCCGGCGCCACATCCGCTGCCAACGCCAACATGTTCAATGGTGGTGACGGCAACTTGAGGGCTTGGTTAACGTCACCTAGAGCAATCCCACTACTGCCCGTGCGCGTTGCTAGGAGAGAAAAAGCGGAGCTGTGGGGGCTAACAAAAGTCCACTAGTTTAAAAAAAAGCGAGGCGCGTAGCACGGCGTGTGTCTCGCGAAAATCACACCGTATGTACCCGCTTCAAGATCGCGCTTATTCATAGGTGGATGAAACCTTGCAGCCGCGATTAGTACAGGTCTTACTGGCATGGCAAGTACGACCGCTTTCGTCGCGTTACTTGCTACATGACAAGTAGACAGAGTGACCCTGGAGCGAGGGAACAAAAAAGGACGGACTGACACGAAACTGTCTATCTATCCTGAGCCAGCTCGCCTGCATATTTGCTTTAACTTCAGTAACAAGTAGGGCGCACAAAAAATACTCGTCATAATAGTTGGAATCTTTTTTGTTGATCACGTAGTTGCTAAGATCACCGCTCTATTCGAGTCGACACGTCTATACGTTCCCAGCCCCGTCACCTCCGCGAGAAACATATATTCTTGAAATAAATCGTACGTACCATACAGCGAAAGGTAATCCGTGCGGCGTTTATTTCAGTTCTTTGTAAAACAGAACAGCGTATCCAGTCGATAGGAACGAGCACTGCGTTGCGGCGAGCGACTGCGTCCGACACACGCTGTAGTCCGTTAACATCGGGACCACGACCGGCTTGCGGGAACACGCGTTTTTTCTTCAAAAACCATAGCCCCGCACAAGGAATGACACTAAAATGACGATTCGGCGAAGGAACGAAGCAACGGATCCGGGAAACAAGGTGAACTATTCATTCGGGAAGAGTCCATTTGGAAGAAAGAGTAGTACAGACATTCCATTCTGGTTGCGGGGCGAAGGGGGGGGGGCCGGATCCGCAGTCTTGAAGGTCCGGATTGATTCACCACAGCGGACGGTTCACCGCCGCTTTCTTAGTTTGTGCGGCATCTCATGCTACTGTTGCTACATATCATATAACGCACTCGCAAAAAAAAAAGTGAAGTAAACGAATAATTTTGTCGCACTTTTGTTTTCTTTTATGCGGCCAACTTAGTCCCTATCGCGCGGTTTCTCTCGTGTCGCGAAACGAGCGCGGGCCGGCTGTAGTACACGACACGAATATGGGTGACAAAGCATGACCCAAGATATGTCACTCTGCTGTTGCAACCTTGTTAAAACGAGTAATATTTTTGTTTGAAAAATTCATTGAAATTCTTGTGCAACAATCAAAATTAACTATTCCCCGCCAAAACTTAAAATCGATTACACTGGCACTGAACACTCCAATCAAGCAGCAGCTTGGTGGCAAATTTCAGCACCAGCGTACTGCCGTTCAACACTGCATTGCCAACATGATTCTTCGAACTTATTAAAAAAAATAGATAATCATTCAATTTAAGTTAATTAGCCTAATGATCTACATTTGCTTTGATTCGGGTGTTGAATTAAGAGATGGGGCTATTCCAAGAGACAATTGAAATAATGTATGAAGTACGAGTAATATTTGCTCCGTCTCTCCGTGCTTATGCGACAAATGATGGCAGTCACCGGCCACGTCGGATTCAAAAATAAGACTGCCATGTATAGATAGAGTGTGAACTTATCGTACGTGGAGTGGGGTGGGGGTTCGGTTTCGCTGCGTTGTTGCTGTTGTGTTGTGTTTTGCTTGTGTTTCGTGTATTCTGTGTGTTCAGTGTTGTATGTGTTTACCATGTATCGTTCAAGAGTGGGGACATTGGAAAACAAATTGGCACTTCACCAACATTTTTGTTTTTCTGTTTCGAGCGCCACCTGGTGGAAGCTTTACAGATTACACGAGGGAGAAGGTTTCCTTCATTGGGCGAAAAAGGTGGCGATTTTCCTCACTTCTTATGGGAGGAACGTTTTCTCCACGAGCAAAAAGAGGTGGCAACTTTCCTCCTTCTTAGGGGAGGAAATTTCCTCCCGTTTTGTAGGAGGAAATTTCCTCCTTTGTAGAGCAATATATAATACACACGAGTTCCTCCTTTAAAGGGATGCTGAACCGATATCTGAAGTTGCCGAAATAAGCCCCGGACAAGTTTCGGGACACTTGCCTATACCTAAAAATGCTATTCATGTAAAGGGATGGAGATCGTATTATTATATTTCTTGGAATGACGACCGCCGATTGAGCCAGAAGCGCCAGAAGCCTCCGACGACGCGCGAGGCCCTCTGGGATTACTCGCAACGAAACTGACGACAACAAACCGCAACGGAACTGACGCAATCACAGTCGAGCTGCCGACGCGCCACAGCGTGGAAGAAAGTTGCTCTTTGAATAATAGTAAACGGATGCCCGTCGCGTTGGAAGTTTGCCAACTAATCCAGCCAAGTTTGCTCCGCACTATACCTGCCAGCCACCCGGCCACCCCAGTCCACTTCGCACCTGCGTCGTAGCGACGGCGGCGACTTTGGTCTGTGGGTTTCTCGGAGTTCGGCGATTTCTTTCCCATCCTGATACTTTGGCCATGACGACGTCGACAGCGGCGTTCGCACGTCGCATTTCCGTTTCGATGTCTGACGGGGTTCGCACGTCGCATTTCCGTTTCGTCGCGCCACCACGCGGCGGAGCGCACGCCGGAGTCAACGAGGTGGGTCGGAGCCAACTGGTGGC
>JAZHYW010022601.1:0-58496 GCA_037355805.1 Ixodes ricinus
GGATATCACGCGATATCTTTCCCTTGAGGATTGCCTCTCCTGTTCAAGTGTCTTGCAACTCAGAGAAAGAAAAAAAAAAGAAAAACTACGTGCACAATAACCGCCATTTCTCTATCCTTCCTCCTGTAGTTTTCACAGGGCAGGCTAACACACACTCTGCACGTTCCGGGTTTACGCAGACAGGCTTCTATTAAAAGCCGTAATCAAAAGATAAACAAAACAATCAATAGGCAGTCCCCGAAGGCCGCATATTTTCGGTGACTGCATAAAGTGGACCTTTCACCAGCGACGCGTTCCTTATCTCATGACTAGGCAAGCATCATCTCGTTGCTGTTCTTCGTCCACTTCAACCTATGTGAGGCAACCAAGCTCTTTTTTGTTTTTCGTTTACGTACACGCCTGAGTGCGCCTGCGCTGAAAGGATCTGCTTTCCAGCACTGCGGGATATTGCTTCCGACTGAGCCGAGCATCGAGGAAGCCCGATCGTGTCGGGCACTCTTTTAATTAAGCCTATCGATCTTTAGACTCGGCTAAAGGCACTAAACAACGGTTCTGCGAGAAGGGTGACGCGGCCCGTCAGTGCCGACAAGGCCAAGTGTTCCGCTTGACCGTCGGCGCTTTCGACTTTGGAAAGTCTGCTTACATTTGCATAAATTTGAAAGATGCAGAGTACAATGTGAAAGAAGCAGTGCAGCTGGCGAATCTTTCACACGCACAAAGGGTCTATTAGTAGACTACTAATTTTACATCGAAACTGGCTTTGGGGTTTGAAAAAAAAATGCATTGTATATAAAAAATGCTTGTTTATTTCTTTTTTGTCATTTCTTTCTGCGTGAAACGAAGCCTGGGTATTCATCAAAACGAGATCTAAAAGCTATTTTAATAATGAAGATATATATAATATTGCTATATTTAATATTATTCTAAGAATTTGAAAGTACCTTCAAGATTAAAATGAATATCTTAAAGTTATGTTTTACTTTGTGCGTTTGAAGCAGTCTTTTTTTTCCCTGTTATAGAGAAGAATTCTTTACGGTTTTCTAAAAGTCAAGGTTTTATGTTCTCACTTTTGAGGATTTGCACACGTTAGTATAGTAGTTTCCACATTACTCCAAGCTTTTACAGAGCGCGGGGTAACAATCACGGTACACAAAATTAGCGCAATGGACGAACACAGGAAGTAGGAGAATACAGGACAGAGCGCTTCATCTCCTTCTTCCTGTGTTCATCCAATGTGCTAATTTTGTGTACTATGTTTGAACAACTAGGTCGTCAATTTATTTTGTAACAATCACAACAGCGTCCTTGATTGGCTCCAAGTTTTCTATGGGAGGCGAATTCTCCATTGGTTATGTTCCTTATTTACTGCATGGCTGCAGTGCATGACGGGACAGTATATTGTGGTGCCGCTTTCTATACTCTGTTGTCAAAGTTTGTTATAGCTCTCAAAGCACTGCGTTCTTTGAGAGCTATAACATTGAAGCATTTGAAGTAAACGCATAAGTTGGCTTTGTAACGTAGCATGCTACAATTTACCACAGAGGTGCCTGAATGTGGTAGAAGTATCGCATCAACATTTTAAAAAACACATTTACCTGAGTAAAGAGTAAAATAACGATAAGTGGTCTTCTCAACCTACGGTGTCACCTGCTAACCGCGCACCCACTGAATAGCGTGACAACTGACAGGTGGCGACAGCTGTTCTGACAGGTTAGGGAGCCTTCCCTACGTTAGCTTGCGGTAGCTCAGCAGCTGCCCAGTCGGTCCAAATGCAGACATGTAGCTGAAATTACTCGACGAACCATCTGTTTTATTTGTTTTGTGTCCATTCAATGTGTTTTATTGGAACAAAAATAATTCATTCACTGACCATTATAACAGCGCAAAAATGCGCGCCGTTTATGCTTCGAAAAAAAAAAAAAATCTGAGCTGCCGTAAGCCGTTGGGCCGCGCTGCCGCCATCTGCCGGTTGTTACGTCAGTCGGAGGGTGTATCTTCACAGTATCTTCTTTTGTTTTCTTTTGACTCGGGTAAGTGTGATTTTTGGAATTTTGGTGTGATGCTTTAACCGCCTTCAGGTACTTCTTTAGTAAATCGTGTCACGATAAGTTACCAAGACGATTTAGGCGGTCACTTTAAAGGCTTCACCCAGATTTGGGTCGTGGTAAAAAATATTATTTGTATAAGAAATTTTTAAATCCAATAAGCATATACGATTAAGTAAAATCATATAAGATATAAGAACATTACAATGGTATTTAAGAAGTAATAAAAGTCTGATAAGATGTTTCTTTTAAGTTTCGGATAAGTTTGTTATAACATTAGATATAATCTTAATTGTTCTTATATGTTCTTATAAACTTATATACTCTTATATGATCTCATCTTAGCATATGTGTTTATTAGACCAAACAATTTATTACACATATAATACATTTTCTCTAGGGGTGCACGCGGTAGATTATGTATGAGCAAAGGACTCTTCTTTTACGAGGATTACCCTCCGGTTCCCCTTCATAAGAAGAACGTACACGAATGTTCATGATCATGAGAATAGTAAGAGCACTTAGACGACGCAGATGTTTAAGGTGAAATAAACTAAGTTGTGTTACCGTCACACTTTGGCACAATCTTATTTAATTAGCTTTCTCGAATTGCTGCATTATGTCTTCAACTATCGAAAGTCAGATGAAGCTGAAACTGTTTAGGTTAAAACCAAATATCAGAAATCGTTAATTTCACTGGCCGTAATTGGAACGGACAGAAACACCCCTCCACGCCTGTACGTTGGAAGACACAGATTGGGCTGCAGTGAAAGGAGGTGCTTAGTTGAGATGAGGGTATCTTGGCGATGTGTTTTCCTACAGTTATTTTTATTTTTCTATATGACGCTGGATAATTGTGGTTACCAGTTCAACTCCAAGCGCACCTGAACCTTATTTCAAAAGAGTAATGGTGCGAAAGTAATTTGGCATGGCCACATGAAAAACTTCCGTACCTACTTCACTTCGGGTGCAGTTTTTCTGTTGTTGCTTCTTGTCTTGCGACAAGTAGCAACTACAAATAAATAAGGAAAGCGAACAATCTACAAACATTGTATTATGTTCGGAGGATTAAAAATATAGGGGCTGCACCCTTAGAAAGCGGAAGCTTCTTGGCAGGATATATATATTTATATTGAGTACCTAATCTATTTGTAGATTGAAATATCTCAAGCACAATGGATCGGATAGCACGTTACACTTTTCGGAGTGCTTGCCAGTCTGCGATCCGCCACTTTAGTTTTGCTTCGATGCGAACTGTTCAAGTGCTGGGGACGTCTTAAAGGACACGCCTGGATGCATCAGAGAAAATTTCAAGCGCTAAAGTGGATGTCCTGATGCACGTTTCCGAATTAAGAGAGGGACTGTAGTGCAGGCGAAAAACTGGAAGATAATGTTGCGTTCGATGCCTATTTTGAACAAATTCTAGACGGAACATTTTAAAATCAACGCGGTCAACGGACGCGGCGCGAGGATTACCGGTCAAGAAGTTCCGAGTAACCGTTGCAGTAATATATTTATTTTTCGAAGCAGATTATTTGTGCTTAAACTCCTCCAACGTGAACTATTCTCCAGGAATAGTCCAGCAGAAGGACACGTTGGGCGGAGCTGAGATATGCATTTGTTTAAGTATTACTTAATGTATGCTAGAACCTTCAGGTGAGCAGTGAAGAGCTGCACTGGCAAAATTGTTCCTCTACTGCGACGGCACCGTGCATTTGCAACTTCTGGAAAACAGTCAACATTCACACTGCTTAAACAAACATGCAGTCATTTCTTTTATAAATTTAGGCCACCCACTGGTCCCACCAGACTCCGCAAAAGTGCGCCTAAATATTTGTTTTACTTTTTAATTTATTTTTCACGGGCGAACATTTATGACTGGAGAGCAATGATCACCTAGTTTGCGGCGGGAGAAATTTGAAAGTTAGTTATTCCAGCGTCCTCCCATGCGCATGCCTGGTGGTATTTTTTATACATATACTAATATTAGCGCGTTCCCAAATGTTCAGTTAATATGGGAACCGCACAGAACTGGATTTATTCATAACCAATGATTGCTGACCTTTTAAAAAATTAAAACAAATACTCTCAAACGTAAATGGTACTTTCCAGTTTTCCTGCTTACGGATTCGTAGGGTGGGTGATATCTTGGGCTGGTATTTGAGAATGACACTCACCAAGTGAAATTCCGTCTATGGTTTAGGTGCGCCTCTGCGTGCATCTCAAGCATGTGTCATGATTGATATTTGCACGACAGAGACACGCGCATGCAATCTACACTGCAGTCAACACCGAATTTAGCCCCCCCCTCCCCCGGACTAAATTTAAAAAAAATTATGTTAATCTTAATTTTTTGTTTCAGAAGTGCCACCTAAGAAACCACTAAAATATAGAGAAAATCTAAACGCACATAATTAACAACAATGCTAGCGTAAAATTTAGAATATTATGAGGGCGACTGCACGATGGTCAGACAGCTGGCCTCATTTGGAGCTTGTGACACCTAAAGAGGGTGCGCCGCTCCCCTTGGCAGCAAGAAGTTTGCGTCGCCGCGAACGGCTTCCCGAGTGTTAGGTAGCGTGCTGACGCGCCGTTTGCATTTCCGCTTTCGAGTGCCAACGCCGCGTCTGTTTCGACCCACGAGCGCGTTCCTCCATCTCACGCCAGGGCAGGCATAAACAATATACTTGAAAACACGGTATTTAAATACAAATAGAAAATATTTCGACAACAGAAATTTTATGAACAATTCATATTACGCTTTTTGGAAAAGTATTTACTTACGAAAAACAAGTACAACGAGGCTATTTGAATATGTAAAAGTACATTTAAAAATCTATTTTTGTCAGAAACTGATATGTAAAACTTAAATTTAACCTAGAAAAAAAAACGTGCGTGTCAAAATAACGAGTGGAGTTTAAGTATGCAACAAATCAAAAGCATAGAAGTGTTGCAGCTCAAATATAAAATTTGTTTGACATAACTTGATAGGCCGATACATCAGGAAAAACAATACCATCAGTGTGAGAATAACTTCAAAAGCTGAGTTGATACATCAAATCGTTTTTAAACAGCATGCCATTAATTCGATGTGATCAAAAAAAATTAATCATTCAATCAACAAAGCCATACTTCTTCTCAACCTGTTTATTCCTGTTTTTTTACCATTTTTATGTTTATTATAAGCAAAGCGCAGCACGTTTTCTGCTCTCTGCATATAATTCCCATCGTGATGTGTGCCCACTATCGCATTTGATCGCAAAGAACAGTGCCCAAAAGTGTATTAGGCAGTATTTGAGATACATGTTTGTGAAAAACAAAATATTTAGTATTTAAATACAGCTGACAAATACATTTCATAATAAGTAATTAAATTCAAATTACAAAATAGTCAAGCTATTTTAAATACGTAGTTTGAATACTTGTATTTGAAATACTGCCGATCTCTGTCCCGGAGTAAATGTTTCGTACATCAATATTTAAGAAGCTAGCTTCATCCAGCTTGGCTGTTTTCTTCTCACCTGGTTAAACTCGAAGAACCCGCAGAAAATTCGAATTCAACCGTGCTCTCTCAATGTAACCGGCAACGACGTTAGCTCAGCAACATAATGTTTTGTGGACTTGTTCCTACGAGGTCCTCATCTGTTCACGACGATGAGGTAACTACTATGGGACGATATTTAGGAGTCCGAGTGATATATAAAGCCTTCAAGGTAAGTATTTCCCGCTCCTAAGTTTATCAGGCTGACTTTCGCGCGCTGATGGGTTGAGGTCGGCCAACTGGTAATGAGATGATCGCAACTTTGGTCACCAGCGCATAAAAAAAGAAATCTGCTTTGTTTTTAATTTTTGTTTAGTGCGAAAATTGTTAACTTTGACTTCGACACCGAACGTTTTGTGTAGAGCAGTGCTCAGTCAACCTGACAATATTCAGAAAGGACTGACGCATGGCTTGCTGTCTGTCCGCCGCCACACAGTACTTGGACGTAAAATGGCTCCGCTGATGGCCTCACCGTGACGCCATTTTCATGTTTCAAGCGGCCAATAAAGAAAGTTTTTTTTTTTTACCTTTACAGATTTGTTAAAAAAAACCGTGAAAGTTACACTGCTAAGGTTTCTGCAGGTGAGCTATACGGCCAGGGGGACTTTGTTCAGAGGACTGATCGTAATGATCAGTCGGCTAATTAATTAGAATTTATTAAAAACTTTTTAATTAGTGAAAATAGATGTATGGCTTTTATTATAAAACTTACTGAGCGTCATCGAAAACCACTAAATCAACTCTTTCTAGAACGACTTGACGCTTGTGAGAAAGTCAGGGGCCCACCAAAGTTACCACTCGTGCAGCAGGTGCAAAGCAGTGGCAGAATGCGATGATAATCTAATCATCCGTGTTCCGCCACTGCTAGCTTTTCGCCTGCTGCATGAATGGTAACTTTGGTGCGCCCCTGACTTTCTTAAAAGCGTCAAGTCGTTCTAGAAAGAGTTGATTTAGTGGTTTTCGATGACGCTCAGTAAGAAAATACCTTAAAAAATATAGGGTAAGTGTTCAGATATTTGTTCTAAGAGATGTAAGTAAGCGACGCAAACAAAACATTGAATATTTAAATACCAAAGTCGGCATGCCTTTAAATTATGACAACACTGCTTCAAGTCCTAGATGAAAAGAAAATATGCCACCGCAGAAAGACTCCCCTTTCGTATTTTAATAGGCATCACGCAGCATTATTTCTCGAAAGTTGGTCGGCACCACTCTTATCAAAATCAAAACGGGCAAGATCTGGGAAGAAAATCGAGAACAATCAAACTGTCCTTTTAGGGGTACCGTTTGCTCAACGTGCTCTACACAGGCGTGAGCTAGCCCGCCCGAATATGCCCCCCCCCCCAAAAAAAAAAATAAGAAAAAAATAATAATAAATAAAAAAATAAATTCCTTAGAAGTGCAAGCTTCTTGGTACCTCCTGGGAGGTTTTGTAGGAATTATTTAATTAAGCATTCTCGGAAATGTCCCGCAAAAGGGGCTACTGTTCTTACTTTGTACATCCACGAAGAAGCTTAATAAAAAAATTCGCCAGGGGAAAACTTTTTTTTAATATTTGAGATAAGTGAACTAACTGTTTACTCTTTATTGTGCTTTATCTCCTTTTCGTAAATCTGCTTACGTTAGTTTTAATAAAGCTTTTTTATGTTCCGGATGCAATGCACGTGCAAGAAAAAACAGGTTCTTCCGTGTTGATGGGGCATGCGCAAAACACTCCCAAAAGTATAGTAGAGTAGGCTAGTTGGTTATCATAGGAAAATATTAATAACAATACTTCTTGTGAGCAAATTGTGAAGCTGCCAAAATTGCAAAAAAAAAAAACGCGCTCGATTATTTCAGCATATTAAAGACGTTCATGAAAGTGGAGCATGACGATACATGCAGTCTCTGTTGTAAATTCCGGCGCGTGGTTGGCGTGCAAACTGCGTTTTGAGACAGAAACAACGGTTTCGTGGACTTGTCATCGATTTATTAGCTCCGAGAACTGCCAGGCCCCCAAATGCGGAGCTCTGTCTCGTAGTTGCATGTTTACATTGTTAACCTCCTGTAATCCTTGTCCTTCTTAAACTCATTTGCGTCTGTGGCTTAGCAAGAACCGGCCCGCTTTCAACTATTCAAGGCCGCACAGACAACCACCGCAACATATCGTTATTCCCGAGCCCCACTCGAGCCACACAAATAAATAACCGACACCGACAAGCCTCAGACACGTGCAGCGGGCACTCGATGGTGCCTTTAGCAGGCTTGCAGCCTCTCGGGGCTCGTAAAGTAAGGACGAGTACCCGAAAGCCTGGCAAGGATGCCTTCGCCTGCATGTTGCATGTGCTTGAGGCTTGTCGGTGTCGATTGTTTTATGTGTCGTTCCTAGTGGGACTCGGCCATTACATTTGCATGCTATAACCCATGAAACAAAACAAAAAACCGCAAAAAACACGTTACTTCCACTAAATACTGAAAAAAAAAAAGATCACTTAGCGGGCAGGTGCAAAGGAAAGCGGCCATCGTTTCGCTGACAATCCATTGCTATTTATTCGATAGATAAGTAAATAAGGCAGTTTGCAAAGCAGTAATCGACTGCTCTTTCCGCTGAAAGTCGGCGCCACCAGCGTCTAGAGCAGTCGGTCGCAGGATTGCCCCGACAGTTCTTAATCGATGAAGACACTGCTGCTCCGTCTGGTCGAGTCTAGTCAAGATCCCG
This sequence comes from Ixodes ricinus, assembly GCA_037355805.1. Taxonomy (NCBI): domain Eukaryota; kingdom Metazoa; phylum Arthropoda; class Arachnida; order Ixodida; family Ixodidae; genus Ixodes; species Ixodes ricinus. Next base: position 8,285 of record JAZHYW010022601.1, read on the forward strand.
TACCCAGCGATCCTTGACGCCGGACATGTTTGCTTGATGTAAGAGCTGTTCGCGCACCGGGCATCTCCCAAACGGACACCGCTAGGGTAAACCACCGGCGCGGATCCATCCTACACGGACCACTCGGTCGTATTGGCTTCCGGCGCTCCTTTTGTTTACGCTTCTCTCGCGATGTCCGGCGACCTCATTATTACCAACCCCGTGGCGCACTTTCTCTTCCACTGTCGGCGTTCTGGAGTGCTAGAGGTTGTGTTTGTGTGCGTGTACTAGGTAACTTTGTTTGTGGGCCAATTTAGATGAGCCGGAAGAGTGCTGAGTTTTCAGATGAGCGCTCTTCTGTGTGTAATAACCTCTTTGGTGGACACATAGGACGTCCTGTTCCTTTCGATAACCTGAGGGATTTGTGCGACCTGAAATAAAACTGCTGTGTACGGAACTGCTTCAGATGCATTTTTTTTTGTAACTACGAGTCGACTTTCACTAAGCACACGTTTAAGAAACCGGGCATAACACAAACACCGTACACGTAAGTTTCCGCTTGTTCAGTGTTCATTGTTTACAGAATGCGGCACAATCGTTCGGTGTTCATTTGCACCACAAATATCCGCAATGACTAGGTATTTACAAAGCATAGTGGCGACTACAGCGCACAATATTCCTGAACAAAATGGGATAAATATACATCGGCTACATATTAAACATGTCATTAAACATTAAACATTAAACAAACATTAAACCTGCTACTATTAAACATATCGACAAAAACATCGCCGTGCTCATGGGGTGTCAGGAAGACGGAGGTGAGACAGAACCAAGATATTTTGGTTTTGGATAAATGTACCGGTGGCAGTAGTACCACGGATCACATCAGTCCATGCGGAATGTAAAAGAAAATGCATGCTCAATACAGTCCTGTCTCGTTTACACGTACCACCTTAATATGAAAAGCCCGCAATATAGACTACATTTTCGGGAATAACTGGGTAATAACACTTTTTTTGTCTCATTATTATGAACAACCCACACTATGGATGTTTTTTAGAGAAAGGCAGGTTTGCATACTAGCTAGACATACCACTGTAATCCAGGCTTGGAGAAGCTCGCGGTGTCGGGTTGACCCCAAGGACGAAGTGAAATGTCACCTTAACAAAAACGGAGGCAGCGTCTCTTCCTGATCCCCATAACCCATCCCCCTCACCCCCTTTCTTTCACCAGCCAGGGTGGAGAATAAATATCATGATGATTTATATCGTCATTTAAATATTGATTTATTTCATGATTAGATCGCACCGATATGGCTTTATGATTTAAATAAAACACTTTTCCCAAAATTAATACTGAAAATTGTTTCTATTCACCGTTTGTCTACCAGTGCTTGCTTCCCATAAGCATTTAGTTTCGTATTGGAAGCAAAAAATTATCAAGGTTGAAGGATTAGATCAGGCAATCATTAAAAACACACATCTAATGATAAAAGAAGTAAACATTTTCTATCAGATGTGATCCAAATAATGTAAGTTTGATTGAACTAAATAATTCTAATTTTATTTTTTAATCTCGTTTATTTTATTTACAAAATCAAAATTCCGATTTTGTACACCCTTTCAGGAGCGCCACGTGTAAGTAAAACGGGATAATAATTCTGCTTTCAGTCAATAAATCCTGAACGACATTATCTTAAGAACTATGCAATATATGATGTATCGTGTGTTCGTTGCTTGAATATTAATTACGCACATTTATATCTCGAGTAATATCGGCAAAGCGTAAAGTCGAATGGCCAGTTTGTGCAAGATACCGAAACATCCCAAACAATATTCCTGAAAGAGGCAATACGATGATTACTGAAATAATAGGCACGCGAGGAAAGCGTTTTTTTTTCGGTATGACAACTTTTGTTTTATTTATTCTTGTACCGGTGACCTGAAATATTTTACCACCAGCATTTTAGAACTATCTCGTGTATTCTGAATAAATAAAAACAAAATATTTGTTTTAAAAGTTACAAAAGAGATACTCATACGTATCAATTGATGCACTGCCATGTCTATTATCTGAGTGATATCCTTCGTCAGTCCCTTCTCGATGAGGTGTGACGATCTACAGTATTTGAAAATTTAAGCAGTCAGTGCAAATTTAAGCCGCAATAGAATGAATTTAAAAGTTCACAGCTAACATTCAATAATATTTTTATTACGGGTATATATAAATGAAAAGTAATGTCATCGTATAGCTCAATATGTTTTCTTATTAACAACATATAATATAATTTTTTTTCGCCTTCAAGTTTTCGGATTGCAGTGTCGACGTTGCATCACGTATAAACCATATTTGTCTTAACCAGTCGAGCATTATTATCTAGAATACCAAAATTAATTATGATTCTCTCTTCGAACTCGCTATTCAAGTACGAGTTCTTAAGTTATTAGTACAGTTTATTTGGTTTATATTTTACTTAATAACTCGTTGAATATTCTTTATACAGCTACGTACTGCTCTGTTACACGGCCACGTGAAGCATAATTTGTCACTAAATGTTACTTATTACTCCATTCCATCACTTGTATTGTGTCGCTTTTATTTGTAATTATCAAATATTTGAATATACAAGCTTGACATTTTATTTTTTACGCCACTACGTCGATCCTGCTTGTTACTGCAGACGTATGCATTTACACTACAGATAAACTTGACTTCGAAAATTGTGAATTCGTAAACTTGGGTAAAATGAGAACTATCATTCCAAGCACTTTATTTCTACAAGTGAATTTTCTTCGGCGGTTACAGAGAGGTATCTACAAAATACACGCTACCAGAAAGCCTCGACAAAGGACAGCTGAACTCGCAGTTGTGGAAATTATTATCGTAAAAATATCGCATTTCTCTTCCGTAATTCGAACAGTGAGCTAATATTTCGGTTCTGTCGGTTGACAATATTGAAGTTCACTTCAAAACGTTTTAAGAAAAATTATAATACGTTACGCTGTTTAAGTCGCTGAAAACAACAAATAAACAACACAATTATTTAATGGAGCCGCGATGCTTACGTCCATGAAAAACCAGCAAAAAGCGGCAATGTACTACCTGACGAAGAATTGATAAAACCTATGGTGGTGCGTCCATGCAATACATATGCTGTTCCCATTGACCGGTCGAAAGCTCTTTTCACTGCGACACCTGTGACGTGTTTGGCCATCAATATCAAGACTTGCCGGTCTCCTTGTACCGAATTCAGCGGAAGAAATATAAAATATGCTGCTTTTTGAATCGAGCAGCTTTATTATTGAAGTGCCTATATTATCCAACTACCTGCATAATACTCAGTCTGCATGTACCTGTAATACTTACTCAGTCTGTCATACTGTATGTGTGCTAGTCACACGATGCGTTCACGAACAAAAATGCTAGCAGTACTTTCGTCTTTGAGAGAGCCTCGCTCTGCTTTCTCAGCATGCGGCCACTCCTAGCTCGCATGCTACTCTTCGCAGGGGCTGTGATGACGTCAGAACGACATGCTCTGATTGGCTCTGATTGGAAAGGATAGTGGGTAGACCTTAAGAGCGGCTTTGCTTCGAGGTCTACCCACTATCCTTCTATCAGGAGCCGATCAAAGCTCGGCGTTCTGACGTTCCCACAAACCCCTGCAAAAGTAGCGGACGAACTTGCCCTACGCATACTCATTCCTGACGTGCCTCGGATGGGCGCTGGAAGTACCGATCTTCCACAACCCGTGTACGTTGGCCCTCATAATGGACACTGTGCATCGCTTACCAATTGTCGTACTACAGTTTGTTTCTTATCTAAACAAAAATGTCGCGCCACGTTTTGTGTCGTGAGTTCTCGTGCTCCAGCGCTGGAGCTCCAGACAGCGGAAAAGAAAACCGAAAACAGAGCTCACATGAAGCGGAGCGCTCTTGTGGACAAGCTCGAAGACGGAGGGCATCTTCTTCCTTTGCCGTCGCTACACAGTCAACGCTGGCACACAACACACGGACGAGGCCACCGGCGAGGCACGGTTCTCTATCCAGTCGCGGTCGCTGCTGCTATAATCTGAAAGTGGCGGACGGGCGTTTGTCGCCGCCGACAACGACGTCTTCGATAAGGCGTCCCTCTCTCCCCCTTTCCGTATTGTGCTTTCTTTTTTGTCGGCGTGCCCTCGGCACAGAATGTCTCCCTTTATGTCAATGCTAACTATACAGTGGCCCAGTCCCGCGATTCTTCTCGTCAGAACATATTGTGATACGTAGTCAGTCCAGGCTGTCGGACCGCTCAGTATTCTGCTTCAGTTCGGGATCGGGTTCAGTAGCTCTTAATTTTGTTCGGGTGTATCTCCGGTTCAGTTAAACCTGCGAAATATCGGTTCGGTTAACGGTTCAACCAAGCTCGAACCCGCTTAAATTAGTAAAAACTCTATCTTAGAACATTGCCGAACATGCATTTCGTGCTGCTTTTGTTGAGCATGGGCTACATGCAGTAGTGGGATACAAAGATGGAGTGTTTTCATCACACCAAAATAAAACAACGTAATCAAAAAGACACGTATAATGGTTCGCTCAACGTGTGCGAACTACGGTCCCCGGGCATACTACGATTACTGTTACTTACCGTTGCGGTCACATTTATAAAATACGTTGTAAAAAAGCGTGTTATTCTTAAGGTCAATGTTTTTTGGTAACATGACACAGATTATTTTGTTACTAAAAACGAAGGACTCGTTGTATGAATCTTGAATTTTAATTAATGAGGAAAAAATTCACGACACGTCTTTATTGGTATATCGCTTCGCAAATTTCTATTTGAACGGAAATCATCAAGTGGTGCATCTGAAGGAACTGTTACCAGTTATTGTTTCAAGAAATCAAACAAGTTATTTCAGTGTAGAAAACACAAATCAAATGTCGGGGAATCCGGAAATGCATACACGACCAAAATGTAGTTTCATGTATAGTCATAATTATTTGTATTAAATATAATTAAAAACATTATGATAAGAATTGAATTGGGCCTAAAATAATAATTTTATTCAATAGAGACTTTATCACGATGAAACAATTAAAATTCGTATTTAAATGATAACCTACAATTTTTATATTTGTGGAATTATTTACGTTTCCTTCCTCATTGTATCAGACTTCAATGCCCCTGCCTACAATTCACGTGCCGAAACAATACAAGTGGCATTAAGACCCAACCCCGCTCGGCAAATTATTTTATTATATTAGTAGGAATATGAAGTGAAAGATAAGTGCCAAAGGAAAGGAGGGGAACAACGTTTCGACCAAACGGACTTCAACCTTTTTGTCGGCTACGACGAGCACTCGTTTTTTAATTCCTTTCCACACCAGCCGCCACAATTCTACCGTCGTTATATTGACGATATTTTTGGTTTTGGCCCCCCTCCCGTAGTTGACCGCTTTACCAAGGCACTTTGTAACGCCCACGCCTCGCTCAAGTTTACCTCACTGATATCGAAATCCTCTGTCAACTTCCTAGACTTAAAAATAACCAGTGATGGTCACAAGTTCCACACCTCTGTGCACTATAAACCTACTGACAGCCATAGCTACCTTCTCTACTCCTCGAGCCACCCTGGATCCCAAATCAACTCTATTCCCTTCTCACACGTTCTCCTCCTCCGCAGGATTTGCAGCGACAACATTGATTTCCGTCATCAGCTTAAGACGATGACCACCTTCTTCATTGAACGTGGTTACCCACTCGGCCTTCTGCGCAATGCCAGCAGTCGCGTTTCTAACATTTTGCGTCACGACGCCCCATTTCCTCAATCAAGGTCTAAACCCCCGTGCAAACCCCTCATCTTCACGTTCCGTCCCTCGACAACTAGGCTCGGCAAACTAATCATGGACGCCACTTCTCACCTCGTAAACTCCAAAGTTCTTTCTAAAACACCCGCGCTAACTTACCGTCGACAGCCCAACTTACGATCCCTTTCAGTACGCAGCAACCGTTCCTTAAGACCTCAGACTTTATTTCCCGGGACCACGCCGTGCGGCGCTCCCAAAATGCCTTACGTGCAAACACACCGGCCCTCCTCCCAACCTGCCAATCAGAATCCCTGACAATCACACCTGTAAATCTCCTAATCTGATATACATCATTTCCTGCACGCTCTGTCCAACCTTATTGTATATCGGCGACACTGACCGCCGACTCCACGAACGCTTCAGAGAACACCGCAGACTCGCCACACTGGAAAGAGCGGGCCAACCCAAACATGACCTCTCCACACACGTATCTAAACACTTCTCCTCCACAAATCACTCTGAACTTAACATGCGAATTTGCGTCATCAAATCAGGCTTCCATACACCCACCTCACGGAAAAAAGAAGAAAACAGATTAATTTTTAACTTAAAGACTGAATTTCCTTTCTGTTTGAATACGAAACTTTTTTTCGGCTATTAAACATTCCCCTTTCTCCCACTCCTTCCTCCTTTTCTTTTTATAATTTGGCCAGTCACGCGGGTGCTATAAGCTTCCCCTCACCCGCATTCCGCAACTTGTTGACTTCAAACCTCGCACCCTACTTGACGACTTTTCCTCCTCCTCTCTTTCTCCACAACGTCACATCTGTCACGTGTTACCTATGTATTGAGTGGGCATGTGAAGGCAGCAGCTTGGATGGCTGCTAAAAACCCTTTCTGCTTTTTCATCCAGTTGGTTACCATCACCGGCGCGTGCCTCCCCGTCTGCTTTCCCGCCTGTACGGGAACGTTGGAGCATGAGTCTGCAGCCGACGTGTGTCCGCCTCTGGACACGTCACCCTTCATCGACCAATGTTGCCCGACTTCACCACTCCTACCCTGTGACACGACGCTGGATCCCCTCATCAAGACAGCCGCTCCGACATCGACAGTACTGCACGAGTGCTTTATAAGCGGACGTTGGAACCCTCTGCTCTCCAGTGGGCATGTGAAGGCAGCAGCTTGGATGGCTGCTAAAAACCCTTTCTGCTTTTTCATCCAGGTTAGTTCTGCTCCATCTCTTTATTCTAAGAAGTCTAAGAACGTCTGTTTGCTGCTATTTCCATGCCCACATGCCTTGGTCTCTGCTTTTGTCAAGTGTTTTTATGCGTTGCGGAGTGCTTTTGTGTGTTCATTTTCGCGGCATAAAAGTGTTCATGATGCGAAAATGATTCTTCTTGGCGGAGACGTGGAGCGAAACCCAGGCCCCACAAAGGAAGATACGACTAAACAGCACAATGAAGTATTAGCCGCCATTAGGGGTCTATCTGTTGATCTAAACGAGAAACACGACACACTGTTGAAATCCATCGATGAAGTAAAAGAAAACCAGAAATTGTTGGATTCCAAAGTGTCCAATTTAACAACTAGATTAGTCGCCCTTGAAGAAAAAGTTAGCTCTCTCGAGGGCCGTGGTGACGAATCCAACCTACAAGACTTTGTGATGACGACAGTTAGAAGTGAAAATGCCGCCCTAAGATCGCGATTAGACGACTACGAAGATCGGTCTCGTAAGGACAACTTGGTGTTCTACGGCATTAATGACTGCAATGCAGAAACATGGGCCATCTCCGAAGAAAAAGTGCGGACAATTATCTCCAATTCTTTCGGTATCCAGCTACCTGTGGATGGCATTTCTCGTGCTCACAGGCTTGGAACGTTCATAGCTAACAAATGCCGTCCAGTGATTGTGCGCTTTGCGTCTTTCAAGACCAGAGACACTATTTTTTCTCAGAAAGCTAAACTGCGTGGTACAGGCATTTCCGTCAACGAAGATTTCTGTAAAGCAACACGTGCGACCCGGAAAAAGCTTCTGGACTTCGCTAAAGCCAGCGGGCAACCTTTCTCCCTGAAGTACAACAAAGTAGTAATCGACAAAAAAACTTATACGTACTGCCCTATCACTGATAGTGTGTGCGAGAATGAAATCAACAGCGAAATGCCTTTAAATAATTCCAATGTTTCTTCTGGCGCATCCGCCAGTCAGCCGTCATCGTAGCTAAATGAGACTGCACGTACTACCCCATTCTCACGGGAACTTTCCTTCTTACACTGTAACATTCGGAGTGTCATCAACAAACGCGATGCGTTATCATCGCTCATCGACACATGCCTTGCCGACGTTGTGGCTTTGACTGAAACGTGGCTGTCCGCCAAAGTAAACAGCTCAGAAATTCTAAATTGCGAAAAAAAGTTTATCTTCTTTAGATGCGATCGTGGTACTAGATCTGGTGGTGGTGTTTTGATCGCAGTTTCTGACGAGTTGGTTTCTTTCAATGTTTCACTTGCCTCTCCACTTGAATTGGTTTGCGTGTGTATCCGCATAAATCACAAGGATGTAATCTTCTGTAATTGTTATCGGCCGCCTAATTCACCTGCTGGCTTTTCCTCGGATTTATATGATGTTTTGAATAAAATACGTGTAAGGTTCCCCGCCTCACCCATCTTTCTCCTCGGTGATTTTAATTTCCCTAACATATCCTGGAACACACCTGTTCCCGTAATCGGTAGTGGCTCGTCAGAAAGCATTGCCTTTCTTAACACATGCTCTGACTTCAACTTGAGTCAGCTTGTTAAAGTGTCGACCCGCACCACGCAGTCCAGCGCTACTGTCCTTGATCTAGTACTCACCACACATCCGGATCTTGTTCAATCACTTTCGCTTTTACCGGGCCTAAGTGACCATTCTGTTATTCATTTTTGCATTTCCAACATTTTGCCTAACAGATCTAAGATCATAAAGTTAATAAGAGACTATAACAGAGCCGATTTCACTTCAATCAATGCAGAACTCGAGGCCTTTTCGCACGAGTTCTTTCTGAGGTTCTCAGAGAGAACTACAGAAGAAAACTGGCTTCTGTTCAAATACAAAGTAAATCAGCTAACCAACCGATACATACCTCTACGCAAGATTAAAAATACGCAATCACCTTGGTTTACGTCATCGTTAAGAAGATTGTTGAATAAAAAGAAGCGTCTTTTTAGGAAAGCCAAACTGTCAATGATTCCGGAAAGATGGGCTGCCTATCATCGCGCGGAAGATGACTACGCACGTGCGCTGTATCTTGCTAAGGATACTTTCTTTCAAAACACACTTCCATCGCTGCTCGAAACCAACCCGCGCAAATTTTGGAATGTGGTCAACGGTGAAGAGAAAAAGCCGATTGAATTGATTACTGATAGTGAACTTGTCGTTCCGAGAGAAAGCTGTTGTACTGTTTTGAATTCTGCCTTTTCATCGTTTTTTACTGACGTTGCATCGCCTGTGTTTCCCAATACTTCCGCGTATGATTTTTTTCAAATGGATTCTGTAGTTATTGACTGGTATGGAATATGTAAGCTTATTCAAAACTTAAAGCTCTCCTCGTGTCCCGGTGACGACGGTATTAATCCCAAATTTCTAAAAAACACTCAAGTTTATTCCTCAATAATACTGTCAAAGATTTTTTCGCAGTCGTTGGAATCATCTCTGCTCCCGGACGACTGGAGGGTGGGGAAGGTGGTTCCTTTGCACAAGTCTGGCAGCACGCATTGTCCCATTAATTATCGTCCCATTTCGCTAACCAGTATACCGTGCAAACTCCTGGAACATGTAATTTACAGTCATGTCGTACAGTTTCTAGAATCAAATTCTTTTTTTAGCGTTCATCAACACGGCTTCAGAAAAAATTACTCATGCGAGACTCAGCTTCTATCCTTTACTAATGATTTATTCTCTGCTGTAGATAGTTCATCAACTGTTCACTGCATTTTCATAGACTTTTCCAAAGCTTTTGATACTGTCTGCCACAAATTGCTATTGTACAAACTAAGTAAGCTTAATCTGGATCCTACCGTTTTAAAATGGATCGAATCCTTCCTGTTTAACCGCACGCAATTCGTAACCGCTAATGAATTTAACTCCTCTCTGTGCCCTGTAATGTCTGGCGTCCCTCAGGGGTCAGTGCTAGGGCCCCTGTTGTTTCTCATCTACATTAACGACTTACCTATTAGCATTTCCTCGTCAATAAAATTATTTGCAGATGATTGTGTCATTTACCGAAACATTACGAGTCCTTCTGATCATGTCATTCTTCAATCTGACCTAGATAACATTTCTTCTTGGTGTGATACTTGGCTCATGAAACTTAACACTACTAAATGTAAATTCATGCGAATTTCACGTCATGCCTCCGATGCTACGCCAACAGTTTACTCACTTAACGACGCTCCCTTAACCCAAGTTAGTTCATACAAATATCTCGGCGTTCACATAACTGATAACCTTTCTTGGCAAACTCACGTTGACCACGTAACAAGTAATGCAAATCGTACTCTCGGGTACTTACGCCGAAACTTTTCTTTAGCCCCCTCTAGTTTGAAACTTCTGCTTTATAAAACGTTGGTAAGACCAAAACTTGAATACGCGTCATCAATTTGGGACCCTCATATAAACTCGCTCATTCTTAACATAGAAGCCATCCAAAATCGTTCTGTGCGTTTCATTTTTTCTAACTACTTCCGCACTGCCAGTGTCACATCAATGAAATCAAACTTAAACTTGCCAGAGCTCGCTTTACGCCGCAAAATATTTCGTCTTTGTCTTTTTCACAAAATCTATCATTTTAACCCGTTTCTCAGTGACTTGCTTTTCCAGCCGCCTTCATACATCTCTTCCCGCAACGATCATCATTTCAAGGTTGGCGTGCCCAACAGCCGAACCAATTTGCATTTTTGTTCGTTCATTCCCACCACATGCAGTGACTGGAACCACCTCCCCGCCGCCATCGCTTCCATCGCAGACACCAACCTGTTCAAATCTGCCATTTATAACCATATATTGTAACCCTGCCTATTCATGTTTGCTTTTGTTGTTAAACCTTTTTGCCCATTCCTCTCTGTAATGCTTCGGCGATTGAGAGTAAATAAATGAAATGAAATGAAATGAAATGCATTTTATATATACGGTATTCTTATTGTGTTCTGTCATCTCCCCTTTTACCTGCAAAAGACCGTTTCGTCGAAACGTTGTTCCCCTCCTTTCCTTTGGCACTTATCTTTCACTTCATATTCCTACTATTACACTAACAGTGCCCGGCAGAACCCCACACCTAATGATTTTATTATAGCTATTTTGTCATGCAGTTGTAAATCTATATAGACTCGCCTCTGCATCACAAAACGTACAAACCAGAAAACACAAACGAAACTTGCGTTTTTCTTAAACAAAATAAAGTAAAAATAAAACTGGGACTAATAAGAACGGGTGCGTGTCAAATAAGCACGTAAAATGCGCAAATGGAAAAGAAAAGATTGACAAAAATTACCCGGCATTGCATTTTCCGACGAATATATGTTTTTGTTTTCAGGGTCGGTACAAACTTAAAAATAAATATATTCTTGCTTTTGTTTTATATAGGCACACACATCTTAGCGCCGTATGCTAGATGTACACTTTCAATCAAAGACTTCACAGTACTTGATATTCGTAGCGAAAGAAAAAACAAATCTCTGCTAAGGATTATCTATATTGCACTCTAATCACAGGCAGCGGCAAAGACCCACGCTTTGGTCAAGTTTGACCCAATCGACTTGGTATTGGTTTTTATATTTTCTGCTATCGGTTACTTCCCAGCAGCTTTGAAAATCTCAAATTTAGCCCGCTCTTCCGCGTGACATACAAAATGCCACAAGACTCTTCGTATCTGGTCATGACGACAGTGAAAGCATCTGTTAAACAAGAACTTGGTCGCTAACCTATTAACTTGCACCAATATTGTCACTAAATAAAAATGATCATCTATAGCTCCCAGTATCCAAGAAAGCAGAGTGCGTTCAACTCGGCATTCAACTGCTTTAAAAGTATGTGCAAAATCTAGTCATCAGAACTTCAGAATCCTCGTGTGGAAACGGGGACAGCGTAAGAAATAGATGCTTCATTTTGTTTTGTTTAGTTTAAGTTTGAATTGCAAATAAAACTATTTGCAAATTAGGCGGTCATGGAGGTGCTCGTAACATAAGCAAAGCAGTACTTCACTGGAAATAAGCGCCAAAGGAACGGGGACAGGTGAAGAATTGGACGCCAACAAGCCCAGCTAAACATTTTGTTACAGTACTTCATGCGAAGCCGATCGGTCAGCACGCACAGGTCTTTGAAAATACCCGTTTCAAATGACCGGGTTGGTGGAATGAAGGCCAGAAAGACCGGGAAAAGTAGCCAAAAGGGTCACTAAAAGAAATAAGTAAAGACTTAAAAATTTACTTCTTTTCTAGCATCGGAGAAGCTGTCCTAGAGGATCCAGCGATTTGACCATCCTGGCTGTGCGCCACCAAGAGGGTTGACGCACCAGGCACGTAGCAGTACCCCACTTGAAGGTCGCATGACACTCACACGGAATTCGATTCGCTTCAATTCATTTCAATTCAATTCAATTTATTATTTCCTCCCGTCATACATCGACGGCCCGGTTCACCTTTGAAGTTCATCGTACGGTGGAACAAGGGCATTCCGGACAATCGGCGTCCGGTATACTGGTATACTCCTAATCGGCGGTTGGTATACTCCCGATCGGCGATCGGCGCACCTCTGGGGCCCCTGTGACCCGCCAGTTGGCTCTTCTCGGCGCCGCCTTCAGTGCCACCGCGGAACAAAAACACGAAAACGAGCGTCGATTTTTGTGTGTGTGTGTGTGTTTCTCCTGGCGAGCTCCACTGGTCGCTTTAGAGCACGCGGAGATCGGTAGACCAGATCGGAGATGGAGGACGAGATCCGGACGAAGTTGCTCGGCGTCCGGATCCCCTTTGGAACATGGCCACCGCTCCGAGATCGGCAGATGTCTTCCGGTCACTCACCTACCCGGGAATCTCCTTCCCGCGCCGTCCCGGATCTCGAAGCACATGTTTTCGCAATCGTGGCCCTAACAAACACGTCTTCAACGCACTAGTGGTATGAATCATGGCTCAGGAGCTCAGGACTCAGGGTCTACGCTGCATCAGCCTAGCCCACTTACCTCTTCATCGGAATCTTTGTGGACGGTGTCCAAGTAGCCTGGTTCCGCTCTTCCGCTCTCCCCGACAAGATGGCTGCGTCCGATGCCCCCGCGAAACGACGGACCATGCCGGCAACCCTCAGGCTGCGGTTCACAGTCGACGAAGACCTCTGCCTTCTCCGCGAGGTTCGAGCTGTGAACCCTTTTGCGTCACCCGAACGCTGGACTCTTGTGTATACCAATCTTCTAGTGGCCCTAACACGGGTCTTCACAATTCGGGCAATCCGGAACCGTGTGGACCTCCTGTTGGGCTATTTCCGACAACAGGACACAGCCAATTTGCGAAAGTAAGTGTTGCATTTTTGTCTCTCCTTTTCAGTGCACGCAAGAAGGTGCGTGCGCTTGCGTGCGCTTGCGTTAGTGCGTGCGGGCCTGTGTGTGTCGGCGATGACGCTGGATTACACGTGTACGCGCGTGGGCGCGAGCCGTTCGCGCAGGCCGTTCGCGCGTAAGAAAAGCCTTGCTCGCAAATATTTCAGAGCATAGACCGCCAAGCCCGGCTGGAAAAGTGCGGCATGATTTTGGGTAACCCAGCTGTAAGGAAGAGCACATAAAAAGATCGAATGAGAGAGCTGCCTAACTCGTAGCAAATGTTTTCATCATATCACCCACTTCCCTACATGCAGGCAAGCATGGGAAACCGTTTATATTTGTTCAGTACTATGACAAGGGTGGCAGCTTTCCTAATACCCTGTGAGCGACCTACCCTGCATCTTAACTTTGGTCCAATTTTAATGATCAAATGCACCAGATGCAACTAAAATATGAATTGGAATCGAGAAGTGTAAGCTATCTCAAAAGAAAAGGGGAGTAGGAGGGTACACACATCGTACAATTATGCTTTTTTAAGAGATTTTGAGTATGGGGCATCATTCAATTCAATGCATAAGAAATCTTGAGGATAAACTCAAGATTTCTTATGCATTGCGTTCCTTCAACAAAATGTGGGTTTACTGAATACAGATTTGATAGATATTTTCAAAAATTTTATTACACCCAAATGAAACCCAAACACTCCTTTGTTCAATCATTGTCGGGGTGAATAGCTGATGGAATCAGCCTTACTTAGCTGAGAGTTTCACATATATATATATTTTTTCAGTGTGGATTATTCTTTAGTGATTCATCCCGGTACAGTGAGAGTGACAATGCTGAGTAACACAGAAGAAATCAATATTTTAAATCATCCATTTCATTAGGTCTGGGACGGAGGAGCAGTATGAAGAAAAAGACCGGCTGCTCCAGGAGATATCCGATCTTGCACGAGAGTTTGGACATAGACCGAAGACTGCACCAAGGAAGGGGCGCTCAGGAGCAGCCGCCTGCAAGCGCAGGCCACAATCTTCAGCTGCTGCCCAGGTGCGAGCAGCGAAGGCAGCGAGGGATGCAGCCGTGGCCCGCACCGCCCACTTGCCAGTGCTGTCAACGTCGGCGGTCGATGCGGATGAGGAACCAGAACAGTATGGTAATAACACACCTTATTCTAGCAGGAAATGAAAGTTGATTGCAACTCATTCCTGTCTTTACTTAGTTATGCATTTCAGAGAGTGAACTTTAGCAGAATGAAGCATGTGCAAACATAACACAAAAGGGGTTTAGGTTGGTATAGGTAGAAAGTATTCTGCTAGAAGCTTCTGGATGGCAGCCAATGTTTCCTGAAAAGGTGGTGAAGAAGCAAAGCCTTTTAGCAAACTGTTAATGGTCACACTGAGGCTTCTGGGAAGTCATTTTCGAGAGGTTTGGATGAGGACGACACAACAGGCACGTAGCCAGGATTTTGTTTCGGGGAGGGGCACCCATGTCAAAATACGGTATGATGGAGAGGGGGAGAGGCGGTCCCAGCAAAATGGAAGATAGGGGGGGTCGTCCCATGCTCCCCCCCCTGGCTATGTGCCTGCGACACAATGATGTACACCCTATGCAACATCATTGCACTCTCTGTTTAGTCTAAGCTCTTGAGCTCCCACTTCACTCTTGCTCGCTCCCTCTTCAGTTATTTACCAGCCTATATAGCCGAGATACTCAAATATATTTTAAGCCCTCGCCTTACAACACCTCTCCTGAGTGGCCGAGAGGCAGCCTTACTTGGCCGGCTATGTCAAATATGAAGCAGAAATGCTACAGATTTATTTCATTTTACTGTTTTCTTTCTAGCATCCCCAGACCTTGGTGAGGAGGGTTCGCCAGCATTGAACCTCCTCATGCAGGCGTATATGGAAGATCCCAGAGAGAGAGGAAGAAGAGGACTGGGTAGCCCCCTTCCCCCAGCCTGTCAGGAGCCCTGACAACGCCCCAAGTGGTGCCGGTACTGATGAGAACCTGCCACCTACACCCACACCGGCGTCCAGATCTTCAGGTGCCAGGCGTAAGTGAAGAAACAGAGTTCAAATTACAGTGCGTAATGTCACCAGTAGCTTTACTATCATGAAAGGGACCAAAAAGCCACTTACACATGTCATTGGCTAGCATACCTTCCCATAATGCTTGTTAAACTAGCAATAGCAATTAAAAACTGAAGAAACAAAGCCAGGCTTTCTACCTCCAGCCTTGAAATGGCATTTCTGGTGGTATCGCAGAGCAGTGGCAACTACACAGTAAAATATACCCCTGTATCATATTCTTGACACAGTATTTTTTTAACACAGGAAAAAGAAGACAGCAGTCGTCCGAGATGGACTTCCTTGAGCGCCGGTCAGAGCAGGAACTCGCAAGAGAAGATAGACGTTTTGCCCTCGAAGAAAGGGACATGGCACTGAGAGAAATGCAAATGTCGTTGGAGCAACTCAAGTACCAAGAAGATGCAAAGGACCGCGCTGAAGCACGGCAGGCTCTGGCAGAAGAGAGGCGGGCACAGGCCGAGGAGCGACAGTTCCAGGCAGAAGAGCGAAATATTCAGATGGAGGAAAGGAGGGCAGCAACGGAAGAAAGGCGATTGCTGATTGCTCAGCAGGAGCTGCAAATTCAGCTCCTGACGAGACAAACTCAAAAGTAAAGTTGGAGATTTCAAGTATTACAGGCTGCTAAAAATGAAGCCTGAATTGGAACACAGTATGCTAAACCTAAATATGTGCCTTAACAAGACATTGTACTCATAGACAAAAAAATTATACAAGAACACTTTATTATTGCACTCACCATCACACTGAACTACACTGCAATATATATTTAATTCACTCCTTTGCACTCACCATCACACTGAACTACACTGCAATATATATTTAATTCACTCCTTTTTATCACAGCTGTGAGAAAACAAATAGCTACTACATCAACAGAGCATCATCAGTATGTATGACTAAGTAAGACCACATTTTCTAAATACATAACTGGTTATAACTAGGGTTCCGCGTTTTCGGTTTCTTTTTTTTCAAAATTCGGCATACTTTTTTCGGTGTTTATTTTAAAATACAATTTTCGTTTTTTTTTTGGCGTATATTTATGCTTACAAAAGTTTATCTGCTTTTTTCGGTGAATATAAAATAAACACCAACGGACACCGGATCAGATGATCCTTGTACGTAGCTCTGATATTTGTGATCACTCAAAGAATAACGGCACAGATACATTGAAAAAGAAATGGACACTTCATTTGGCAAATGTGTGAAACTGTAAAAGAAACAAGAAAAAAACCTAGAAGTACAAACAAGTCAGATATGAAGCCTATGCCCAATAAACATAGAACTTCACCTTCTGTACATCAGGATTACGTGATCTCATTACAGTACACACACATGTACAGTGCGCTGCAATATGAAAGACCCACTGGGAGCGTGTGGCCGAGGCGGTGGCTGGCGTGGGCGCTGCGAGCGCTCCGGACAATTCCATTCTGCTTTGAGGGAGGACGCTCACTCGGGCCTCAGCTAAAGCGCAACGCGCTTATCAGTTTGCGCTGAGCCCCGAGTGAGCGTCCTCCCTTCGATGCAGAATGGAATTGCCCACAGCGCTGCAGCGCCTACGCCAGCCACCGCCTCGGCCACGCGCTTCCAGTGGGTCCTTCATATTGCAGCGAACTGTACTTGCCCAGGTTCTCCTCCTTGATCCGCACTCTTTCGTTCCTGTTAATATGACCCCGAGCTTCGAGAATTCCCTCTCAATGCTAACACTGGACACTGACAGGCTGAGGAAATGAGGCGCTGCCTGAGCCAACATCGGCCAATCAGCCAATTGTGACCGCCGAAAGAGACACGGTGCGACGTTTTAAAGCTCAACACAACATGCAAAGCTTGCATCAAGTCTGTCTTCCTTACAACGAGCTTGAAAACACGCTCGTACATGGCGAAGTCATGGGGCATTTCGGATTTCACGTTCCAATCGATGATGCGCACATTAAACGAAAACGTAGTGATGGCATCCGTGTGTCCCATACATTCGGACACGTTTCGATAGACACTGTTGCTCCACTTTTTCGCCACAGCTCAGCTGTACGACTGGAAGGTCAAAGTGACCTTTTCCGGTTAAAACTGAATTTTAGAAAATGGACGCGACGAACTTTTATTGGTTTAAATTGAAAATGCCGAACCTAAAAACTGACCTTTTTCGGTTAAAACCGAATTTCCGACAATGGATGCGGCATACTGTTATTGGTTTAAACCGAAAACTCTGAACCCTAGTTATAACTTATCACCAGCCTGCACTATCACACATTAGACAAATGGGAACAACCAAGGCTATAGTTTTTTTATAGTGCTTATTGGTTGAAATCATTGCACTACCAGTCTTTATTTAACGAGTGTATTATATATTGCACCAACACAGAAATAGTGTACCGACAGTGATGCTGCAGGCTCGCGCCCAGCCTACATGCAGCATGACCAAGATGTTAAATAAAGAATGACATGCTTTTCAGTAAATAAGAAAAACCGAATATCCTTTCTACGATCATCACATTTCATAGCATACAGACTGCAAACACAGGCAGAACTTCATAAACGACTGACCACTCCAACCAGAGTTTAGCACTTTTTCTTTCTACATATTAAGACAAACGTTCCCAGTTGAAACTAAAGTTATAAAAAAGTCTTCAAAATTTATTGCCATTATTGACATCAGAAGCTACCCGTTTAGCTACATACATCGAAGATGCCAGGCTAACAGCTGTACTCTACTAGCATGGCTCCGTTCGGAGAAGCAGTTTATGGTGGGTTAACTTTCCGCTGCCTGAACCTTCATACAACAGATAAAACTTTTCAGAGATTTTTACAATTCTGCTTCCTAGATTTGCACATTCCACAATCCTGCTTCCTATCTACAAGAAGCAGGATTATGAGAAGTGAAAAAGTTGTGTCTGTTATATGAAGGTTCAGGCAGTGCGAAGTACAAGAAGCAGGATTGTGAAAAGTGCAAATATCTGGAAAGTTTTATCTGTTGTATGAAGGTACATGCAGCGGAAAGTTAACCAACCATAAACTGCTTCTCCGAACGGTGCTATGCTAGTACAGTACAACTTTTAACCTGGTACACTTTGAAGCAATTAAACGGGCAGCATTGGATGACATTAAAGTTTAAAGACTTGTTTATAACTTAACTGCCAAGATGGATTACATTCTCCCTCTAGGCTGCAGGTATTCCTCCAGTGAAGGTGCATCAACATGAAAATATGACGTGACCTGACTGCCATACAAGCATGTATGGCAGTTGGCGAGGAGGGTTGCAACTTTATACATCTGCGGCACCCGTTGCAGAAGCATTTTTTATTTTTTTGAAGTCTACGAAAGCAAACTCTGTGACCACTTTCCCGAAGCCCCACTCGACAGCTTGACGCACAGAGCTCATAGCCTTATTAAAATCAATTTGTGGCTGCTGGAGCGTGGCCCCTCCATACGGTTTGAGAAGATGACGTCTGAGGGGGTACGCAGGGTCACCATAAATGACGTACGACTGGTCCTGGCAGAGTGCCTCCATCTTCTCGTACAGTCCGCTGATGTGCAGCATACCTGCAAAAAAAAAAAAAGAAACAATATCAAACTTTCGTGCAACACATCCACGCACGTGTTGTCGTCTAGTTGGTCCTGGCGAGTGGGTGCAACGATTTTAAAATTGAAATAATTTGCATCTCATCATTTTTACATTGTTTATCGTGTCCCGGAGGATAGAAAAAACATCCTTCATAAAAATGTCATTCCGCTGCATAATCGCAAAGCAAAACTCTAGCTTTTTCCCCCACCTGCAGCTGTCAATGGCAGCCAAAGGAACTACGGCGAAAAGATTGCGTGACCTTGCTCGGCTCTAAGCTGCACCATAACACCTGCTAATGTCAGCAAAGAGAGGGAGAGTAGGCGTCCTCCGAGACAGTACTGCGGAAGCTACACAGCACCCCTAATTACGTCACTAGGAGTGGGACCCTGAAGATGGAGTGAGTTGAGGGGTGCCAGAAATGCCAATATTTATCTTTTATTTTACATAACTAGGACAAGCAGGCGAAATCTGTTTTCTGTTCTTTACTTCACAAGTGTCGGAGGGCGACTTCCACAAATGTTTGGCCGGAGTCCGGAAATCGTTGCACAGCGGCCTCGGCCAGACCTTCAGGATTGCAGTAAAATGGGTATGTTGGCTAGTTTGTAAATACTCTGAATCTAAAATGCGAAACACAAGGACGATGGAACGTAGACGAACAAGGTGCTGCTAACAACTGAAGTTTATTCGAAGAACATGTAACATATATGCCGGTTCTTGAAGTGCTGACGCAATAAATTTAAATTTCTTCTCCAAAAGGAGCACTGATTGTACGCTGCACTTTTCGGATAAGACTTCCGCTACTGACAGGATATTGCTTATGCCTTTCTCTATGAGCGGGGCATGGAAGAAGGCGTCTGCCATGGCAATTAGTTTGCCCAGAACGTACACGACCTTGCACCGATACCGCACGAGTCTCATGTGAAACCTTTGTATCCGAGGTGGCAAGACGTCAACTGCCGTTTGCCACCGTGTCGTGGTAGGGGCATAGCAGTGAACATTTGGTTGTGCATCATTATCAAGGCATCAAGCTGTTCATGAGCACAGAAAATAAACAAATGAATGAATGAATAAATGAATTATGTCAATGGCAGTGGTTACACAGAATTTGTTGTAGAAATGAACTTGGCATGCTTTTTGTGCCAGGACCACGTGAACATTGTCCTGCATAATCTCTGAAAGAAAGCCCTGCCAAAGGTAGCACTGGAGCGAAAGTGGATAAAGAAGTTTACATCTCTTGCGGTCGCACACCCCAGCATTGATCCTCCTACTTGGTGTCTCCCCGTTCTTTCCCAGGTTTTTCCCTTGCCTCCTGCACACACTCCCGCCATACAACACAATCTGGAGTTGGCGCAGGGCACAGATTAGACATAAGTGCTACATCAGTGTCCAGCTGGGATTCACGTTTATTCGAAGAGAATACGAGTCCCAGCCAAATGCTGCAGCAGCATCTGCTTTCGACCTGTACCCCGCACCGGTGCTTTTATCAACTTGGAAAATGTTTGTTTCAGACGAAAGAAAGGTACCAAAAGACGTTTTTAAAGAAAGAACAAAATAAGCTGCTTTCTGAAAGCATTGAGTGCTGGAGAAGTTTAAGGAATTGCATATTATTTTGATTTTTAAAAAGAAGTTTTGAGGTCACTAACGTTTCAGTCAGCATTTCTAGTTTAGCGCTTGCAAATTTGCATCTTTTTTTCTCTTTCTTACAGGATAGGGATGCCAGGGCCACACCCCAAAGAGAAAGTGATGTGGAGAATGTGATGTTAATATAGCTACAAAAGGCGGTACCAAAAAGGAAGAATGTGGATTTAGTTTGCATTGAGATGTGCATACCGCACACCTAATTACAAACTTTGTGGCATACATATTTGACAAATAAATGTGAAATGGTTTTCTATTCACCCTTATCAGTTTGCTTTATGCCCGTTAAATTAGTAATAGCCAATTTTTTGTTTTCGAGTAAATGTCGAAAAAAATAAGCCGAATCGGAAAAAATGAAAAAACCGAAACCTCTAGATTTTAACTATACTGTACTGGTATCAATTTATACTCACTGACCCTCAAACTCCTCAATGTACAAGTCAACTTGGTTCTGAATTTTATCTTGAAGTGCTTTGGGAAAGACTTGAATGTGGTTTCAAGTTGAAACATTCGAATAGTAACCCAAACAAACAAAAAACAAGATTTAACAATGCCAAATTTACCTGCGTCATGCCTGTTGCCCTCAAAGGGTCCATCCAGTTGGCATATCATACCATTAGCGCACATCAAGGCCTGGTACTTCGAGGACATGCAGCCGCTTGTGTCCGGAAAAGTACTTCCTTTGGTCTTCTGATGGACGGCATATGGGGCGTGCCGTGCCGTCCAGAAAGCCCCAACAGTTGTCCAGGGGGCTCCTTTGTCATGGACTGCCTAATAAAAACAACATATATTACTGTTAGTACATTGGAGCATTTAAACACCACCAAAAACTGTGAAGACGTGCGACACATTACCCATAAAGAAATAATGTGCTTATGCACTGTTTAAAAAAATTTAACTGTGTTGTTAATGCTTGCTACTTTCTACATAATGACACAGGTCCAGGGTTGTAAAGTACCTAGATACAAATAACTGGAAATCGGTACCTAGGTACTTCTGTTGTACCTGAGGTACAAACCTAGTTACTTTCATTTCTCAGTTTTCCTTCTTTCTCGCATTGACACCAATAAAGCACATTTATTGAACTCGTTTTTGTGTATATCCTTAGTATAAAAAGCTTTACTTCCAATATATTCTCACGGGTGGAGACTAAAAGAACCTAAAATTAAACAGGATGGAGAAACGTTTAATGGGGCAAACTTGTGCCCAAAACAAAAGGGTAAAAGAACAGGTGTTGTAAGTGAGCAACGATGTCGGTGAAGGGGCAGAATCCGGCGCTAACATAAGACTGACTGCAGCTTGCCACGTGGAGCCCCTTTTGTACACGCATGGGTTTCTGGAAGTAGAACATTCTAACCTCGAATCAGCAACATTGTTCTCGAATTTACCAGAACATCACATTAGAGTCAACAAAAATGTGTACCTGCGGCCAGGCATCAAACCTTGGCTTTTTGCGTGGAAGGCAAGCGCGATAACCATAAGGCCACGAGCGCGCTGGCTACTTGGTCAGCTGCGCGCGCGGCATTGCTCCCCCTTTAAAAAAGCACATCGTCCCGATGCAGCACAAAACGAAAACACAAATCCACAACAAAAGGACAGCAGAATTGCGAGCCACAGTCACTCTTTGACGGGGTTACAAAGTTCTATCATTCGTAATACGGCTTGAGCCGGACGACGAGCAACACCTCGGGTCGTGGCTGGCGTCTTGCAGATGGGCGCATTCCGTCGGGAAGAACTTCGTATTTCAGATCGTCGAGGCATTGGATGATCTTGTAGGGTCCGAAATAGCGTTTCAGAAGCTTCTCGCTGAGACTGCGGCGCTGTATAGGTGTCCACACCCATACCCGGTGTCCGGGTTGAAAGTGGACGTCCCGGCGACAAAGGTTATACCGGCGTGCGTCGACTCGCTGTTGCTCTTGAATCTTGATTCTTGCCAGTTGACGAGCTTCCTCCGTGCGTTAAGAGATCATTTGAGCTTCGTCGTTGCCATCGTCGGTTGGCACGTGAGGCAGCATGGCGTCGAGCATCGTAGGACTGTCCGGCCGTGTACCAGTTGGAACGGCGTCACTCTTGTGGTTTCTTGAACCGCTGTGCAAATATGTTCCAAAAGCCAGGGGTAGTTATAATGAAATAAGTTTACACTGCCTTAACACAACAACAAAAAATATAACAACACAGACGTTTCACCACCTATCCGGGTGGCATCATCAGTATGAACTGAAGTGTACCGTAAACAGTGTGACAGCGGAAATGTTTTGTGCTTTGATTCCCATCACCCGGCAGAACACAAGCGCGCCGTGGTACGGACACTATTGTCGCGTTGCGATGTGTTGTCTTCGAACGATGACCTCCGGTCCCAAGAACTGACAAGGATCTCCACTTCCTTGGGCAGGCGCAATTATCCAGGATCCTTCATAAGTGACACGCGTAAGTGCATGCAACAGTGCAGAGTAGACACTGGAGGCAAAAGGAAGCCGATAGTGTGTATTCCCTATGTCCGGGGAACCTCGGACTCGATTAGAAGAGCTGTGACCGCTTTGGGCATCCCGACTGTGTTCAAGCCTGCATACACTTTGGCGAAAGCGTTTTCTAAGCCGAAAGACATTACCCCCGCCAATGCCCAGACAGGTGTGGTGTACAAGGTGAACTGTGTCGACTGCAACGCCATGTACATTGGAGAAACCGGCAGACGAAGGAGCACTCGGCTTAAGGAGCACAAAAGGAATGTGGTGAAGGCCACGCATGCCACGAGAAATAAGTATGAGCTCGTTGACCACAGCTGGATGACTGGGCATACGTTTGACTTGGACAATGCGGCGACCTTGGCTCGTGACCAGCGTTGGGGCCCGAGGAAGTTCGTGGAATCGTGGTTTATCCGGGGCCCCCTACCGGACGTTTACGGGGACTTGTTAGATCAGAGTCGACTGGTTTGACTCTCCCCACCACCGGGCCACGTTCATACTGATGATGCCACCTGGATAGGTGGCGAAGCGTGTGTTGTTATATTTTTTGTTGTTGTGTTAATCCAGTGTAAACTTATTTCATTATGAACCGCTGTGTTGTACGCAAATGTAACAAACGGCAACACCTCGTCCCATGTCTTTGCTCTACGTCGTCGTACATGGAGATCATGTCGGCGATCGTCTTGTTGAGCCGCTCCGTTAGCCTGTTGGTCTGCGGATGCTAAGCGGTGTTTTGTCAATGGCTGGTGTGACTGAGCCGAAGAACCTCTTGAGTCAGCTGTGCCAGGAAAGATGACCCTCAATCTGTGATCAGCACATCAGGTGCGCCATGTCGAAGGAGAATGGACTCGATGAAAAATTTGGCGACTTCCACTGCTGTTCTCGATGGAAGGGCTTTTGTCTCGGCGTATCGTGCAAGGTAATCGGTCGCGACGATAATCCACCGGCTCCCTTGCGTCGATGTTGGAATCTAGCCCAAGTAAATCCATTCTGACCTGCTGGGAGGGCGTAGTTGGGGCAGATATCGGCTGCAGGAGTCCTGCTGGCTTCGTCGGAGGCTTCTTACGTTGTTGGCACTCATGGCACAACCGTGTGTACAAATGGACGCTTTTCGGGAGTCTCGGCCGTAGTAGTTGTCACGAATCCAGACAAGCGTACTGCTGTAGCCATGATCTCCAGCCGTTGGGTCGTCGTGGCATGCTTGAAAGATTCCTTCTCGCAGGCTGGCAGGAACAGGCAGCAGCCAGGCAAGGCTGCTGGTTCCGAAATTCTTCCTGAAGAGCACGCCTTGCCGCAGAACGAAGCTTGACAAGTCTCGGGCCAAGATTTGCGGAACTGAACTTCCTTGACCTTCAAGGCGGTCGATCACAGCACGAAGTTCCGGGTCATCTCGTTGAAGTGTCAGTATCTGTAACTGCGCCGAGAAAACGGGCGTCATCTTCGTCGTCGGTGCTGTCGGGAGGAGATTCGACCGGGGCCCTAGACAAACAGTCGGCGTCATTATGCTTGCGGCCAGACTCATGCTCAATGGTTACGTTGAAT
The DNA here is from genome assembly GCA_037355805.1 of Ixodes ricinus. Lineage (NCBI taxonomy): Eukaryota > Metazoa > Arthropoda > Arachnida > Ixodida > Ixodidae > Ixodes > Ixodes ricinus. The sequence goes on from JAZHYW010022601.1 coordinate 32,894, forward strand.
TCGTGCAATCGATGACTCCAGCGAGCGAGGCGTCCCGACGGGTCCTTGAGGTTGGCGTGCAGAGAGTGTGGTGGTCCATGACAACGCAGAACGGGATCCCGTACAGGTATGAGCGGCACTTGGTTAACGCCCAAACGACAGCAAGACATTCCTTGTCGGTCGTTGAATAATTCTGCTCTGCCTTGAGCAGTGCTTGGCTTGCATAAGCGATCACCCTCTCTGCACCGTCTTGTCTTTGGACGAGTACCGCGCCGAGTCCGGTGTTGCTGGCGTCCGTGTGAACTTCCGTTTCCGCTGATGGATCGAAGCGTGTGAGGATAGGGAGCGACTGGAGTCTTTCCTTCGGTTCGTTGAACACTTGTTCTTGCTCCTCCCCCCACTGGAAGTTCACGTTGTCCTTCGTCAGATGCGTGAGCAATGCAGAAATCTTGGCAAAATCGCGACCGAAACGTCCGTAGTAAGCGCACAGCCCAAGAAATCTTCAAACGGCTTTCTTGTCTGATGGCTTCGCAAATTCGGCGATAGCGGCTGTTTTTGCAGGGTCAGGGCTTACACCCTGAGCACTCACGACATGGCCGAGAAATATGAGCTTGCCGTAAGCGAACCGACATTTTGACGGCTTTAGTGTCGGTCCAGCATTCTGGAGAGCCTGTAGCATGGCTCGCAGACGTCTCAGGTGCTCGTCAAAGTCGCTTGCGAATACCATGACGTCGTCGAGGTAGACGAGACAGCTTTGCCATTTGAAGCCTGCTTGGGGGTTTCGGTCTGCTGGGCCGTGGAGTTCATTGTCGGCTTCGGTAGCTTCTGCGTCTTGTCCGGCAGTGGTCCAAGCTCAGGGGTTGTCCTCGGAGACGCTGGCTTGCCCGGGGCCCTGTCTCTTCTACAAATGGTCGCCTTGAAGTGGGGCTTGCCGAACGGGTCCTCGGAGGGGTACGGTGAAGAGACATAAGGTGCTACCCCGTACCTCCACCAGAATGTCACGGGTGGTGACCAAAACAAAGGGGTAAACGAACAGGTGTCGTAAGCGAGAGACGATGTTGGCGAAGAGGCAGAATCTGGCGCTAGCGTCAGACCGACTGCAGCTTGCCACGCGGAGCCCCTTTTGTACATGCATGGGCTTCTGGAACAATCGACGTAGAAGGTTCGGCGCGTAGAACATTCTAACCTCGAATCAGTAACACGGTTCTCGAATTTACCAGAACATCACATTACAGAGTCAACAAAAATGTGTACCCGCGGGCAGGCATCGAAGCTTGTCTTTTTGCGTGGAAGGCAAGCGCGATAACCATTAGGCCATGAGCGAGCTGTCTGCTTGGTCAGCTGCACGCACGGAAATATTCTGACAAATTTGGGGAAAATAAATAAAGCAAATATCTTTGAAGTAACTGTACCTGTACCTAGATACATTTTTAAGTGAGTACCTATAGTCGGTGACAGGTCAAGAACGAAGTGGAAGCTCCTCCCACCCCTTTCGACATTAGAGGAGCGAACGGCGGAGAGGAGGTCGCCTCCCTTTCGGCGATCGCTCTGCTAAAGTGGAAAGGGGTGGGAGGAGCTTCCACTTCGTTCTTGACCTGTACTGACTAGGTACCTTTTCGTGTGAGTAAATGCAACTGTATCTTAGGTACATTTTTGAAGTAACTTTTACAACCCTGCACAGGTCCATAGAGAGGTCACAAATAAATGCAGAGAAGTGTGGTAGTACCACACGACTACATTTACAAATCTTAGATGGAATCTGAAGAATGATCTCACAGGCACTTTCATTGGCCAAGCATTTACAGCACCCTAGTGGAAATATTGCATAGCTAGCATTGATGAACACTTTCGTTACGTGCAGTGAGAGTACAGGCATATGTAAACTAACATGGTAGGAAAACAAAACCACAGCGACAAGACAGCTTCAGCGCTGTGTTTGCGTGCTTCTCATTTCTGGTCCTCCGTCTTCTTCAACATGCCTATAGGTAGTTCGCATCTCGCTAGTCAAGGCTAAAGAAAAACGATGTAAATTGTAATGGCCTAGGAAACGGTTCTGTAACATCAAACAGCGCAACGAACCGTGGCAATGCGAAATTTATACGAAAGGCGCAGGCGCAGGGCCTTACCTGTGAGAAGAGCTCCAGATTCGCCAGCGACAGCCAGCTGTGGTTATTCATATCGGACAGCAAGTGGCCAAACTTCTCATGGACGTGGCTCATGACCAGGTTTGCAATACTGGAGATGGTTGATGAGTGCCGACCAAACACCCTCTCGAGGTCGAAGAGCCGGTTGGGGTAGGCGAGACGTCGCAGCATGATGCACAGTGCTTCATCACCCGGCACAACAACACCTTGCGCCGAGGTGAAAGAGTCGGGCACCTCCAACGCCGACAGAAGGGCACCCAGGTCGGCTTTTTCAAAGCGGAACTGCCTTCGGAAATCTTCGTCCCTCATGTGGAGGATGTCCAGCAGCCCGTGCCTTGAGCGAAAATCGCGGCGCTTCTTCGCGTTTCTTAAACAAATTAAATCTTCTATCTCTCGCCATTTTAAGTGAGACAGCAAGAGTCGTCTCTGCAACGTACTTCGCCGCTTCATCTCCTTGGTGCTTTGATCGTGCGACGACGCGGAAGGGGACCAAGAGAAGACAACAAGCGTGGCAGCGATCAGCTTCGGCTTGCCTTGCCTACGAAAGCATCACACCTGGCCAGCTATCTCAGGTTTTCTAAATCACTTTTTTTTCTAAATATAATTGCTGATTACAATAAGTGCATGTTTATATGTAAAAGGACAGCTTCGCATACAAAAAAGAGATAAACCAGAGTATTTGATTGAAATGTTTCGTCTAACTAGTACCACGAACGTCCGCTTTCGGGGCTGCGTACGTCGCTGTTCCGTACGCTCTTGCTGCGCTATGTGGTGAGCGGAAAACGGTCTACTAAAACTCGTCTTGGAAGCTCCGCTCTGCACCCCTGCATAGCGGGCCGCGCATGCGCAGTTTGACGTGCTCAGAGCGGAGGGGAAAATGAAAACGGTCTACTATAACTCGCTATTGTTAAAAAATCTGGAGGCTGTACGTCTCGATTTTCGGCCTCTTCTGCGGAGGTCCGAAAAGGCGGTCGAATTCATGCTGGACATCCTTATAAAAATGATTTTTGACTTTTATTGAAAACGTGTTGACTTCTTGTTGACTCTGATTACTTTTCCTTGGACTTTGACTTTCCGTTTACATGGTCAATACAAAGTTTGTTGACTTTGTGTTGAAACCTTTCTGATGATTTTCTTCAGCTTAAGTCAAAAGAAAAAAACTGTTGACCTTGTATTACCTTGATGTTGATTTTTTTTCTGCTCACTTCCTGTTGACTTTTCATCAGAATGACTGCAGACGTTAAATTCACTTCGTGTGGAAAATGTTCAGTTGACCCTTTCTAGCCAGTGTCAATAGAAAAGCTACAGAATGTCTGTTGACTTTTTATTGAACATTGTACACCTCGACTAGATGTCAAAAGTCAGGAAATTTCTCAATAGTCTCTGGCAAGGTGAGAACGGTAGGGGGCAGCTTCAGTTGTGTGTGCCTCCAGCGTTAGCCTACTGCCCTTGACAACACTTCGGCGTTCCTGCACCTCGAGCGCGCGAGTGTTGTCAACGAACGACGGAAGGCATGGGGCGCGTGCTGGATGCCAGGCGTTCAGAAGACACGCCCTGCCATTCTCACTTTGTACGTGACTAAGCGACTTTAACGGCCATATTAAATAGTCAACTAGCAAAGAAAAGCAAACTAACTATTTTAAAGTGGAGAAACTGCATTGACTCGCTTCGTCCTGAGTGTTGCTATGCAGAGAAGAGATAACATTTATTCTAAGAGCCGTTTTTGTGGATGTTGTTTTAGCGACTGAGGCGAATTATTATTAATTGTGCCCATGATTGTTAGTAAGAGAAATCATCCCCGAACTTCGAAACACTGCTTTCTTTTTGACAGACTCACTAGGAAAAGATGGAATACTTGGAACCTTAATAAGTGCTGAGGTGGTCACCGGCCAAATGATTACCTTCAATATGTAGGCTATATAAGGCTCGGGAGCAGTCAATGGGAATGGGGCTGTGATTCAGGTGTTCAGTGCTAATGGTGTTTGTGTTTGTCTCTAATGTGGGATGTATGTAGTAGTGCTTCAAATACCGCAAAACACCAAAAGAAAAGACCTTAATGTTGCTGCAGCAAATTAAGAGCAGAGTGGAAAGCAATAGTAAGCTTCCAAAACTTGGTTCAATGAATAGTTAATTTGCAACGAAACTTTTATTAAACGGCTAAAGTATCTTAATTGAAAATCTGTAGCTTTTCAATTAAAAAGCTGCAGAAAAAAGCGTTTTGAAAGACGATAAAAAGTATGTTGACTTTATTATTACAAAGTGGGCCAATATACAAAAGAAAGCCAACGGAAAGGCTAGAGGAAGTCAGATGGAAAACTATTGACATTTTATTTCCTCTGGTGACTTTTTTCAACAGCCTTTCAACAGAACAGCATCACAGTTTTGTGTACGGGATGCATACAAGCAGTCCTCGTAGTGGCTGCTACTCGAGCAGCTGCTACTGGAGGTGATGCTCGTGCAACTTGGCGACGAGCTCTCATAAAGCAGCAGCAGTAGCAGTTAAACGGGCGTTACAAAACTCTTACGAGGCGAGATTCCAGACGAGAAAGGAAGTCAATTGTGCGCCGAGGCCTGGCCAGGCTGGCTTCCGGTTGAATCCGATGAAATGGGCGGAGCGACTTTTCTCGCATCCGGATCGAGATATGGAGTGGGAGATGATCCAAAACAACGAGTGGAACCCTACTGAAAAAAATTATATGACGTTATTTCTGATATGTTTATTGGACATCTTTTTCATATTAAAACTTATTATTTCATATCAGTTTCATATGCCACATAGCTGTTTCAGCTACGCAAGGGGCGCTAGGTACCGCCCAATTCATGTACTACAAAAAATATTTTTATTTATTCATGCCACCATGAATATACATCACGCATACCACTAGCATCAGCTGAACATATGCATTGAGCGCATACACATACACGGCACAACAAACATGAATACAACAGCACACCTGATAACTACTTCCGAGCGCTGTGTTTCCGCCATTTATACAGGTCGTTTAGTAGGTACGGATTTATTCGGTGAACACCTAATCAATAAATAATATTCCCAGTATGTTGAATTTTTTTCAGTAATGTCATACCTGTGAGAGTATTTTCAACGGCTCAGGAGATGAATTTTTTATAAAAAGTAAACGCTCATGCCGTAATTATTTGAAGGCCAATACATCAAGCCGCTCCACTGCGGTTCCAAGCCACGTGTTTGCTTGCCCGCGCGGCACGTCGTATACTGAAAAAATATATGAATTTATTTACTGATATGTTTAGTGGACACTTTCCTATCAGTTGACATGTGTTGCATATCAGTTCTTATATTTCGCATCTCCATTTTTGGGTATTTCATATCAATTTCCTATATCGCATATATGAGTTTTTGGACATTTCATATCTGTTTCATAGGTCGGATATCAGGTTTTGGAAATTTCATATAAGTTTTTATATAGATTCATATAATTATTTTTTTCAGTAGGGAACACGTTCCTGTCGATCCCGATCGTCGATTGAAATAGGCGAGCTCCAGGAAAGTCGATCTCGGTGCGCTTAAAAGCGACCAGAGCAATTCGCCATGATATGTTCTGTCTTCTTGTTTCCTGCGGCAGCAACAAAGAAATAAGCAAATAAGTATTTCAGCTATTTGCTGAGTCAGCTAGAAGACGTTCGCCTCCTCTCCGACTCGCCGACGACAAGTCAAGCTGCTTGTATTCCGGAAACCTAATTGTATTTTTTGGTTTTTATGTCGCTGCCTTTTATCATAGCAGCACTGCGCCAGCCGCCGCAACCCGCGAAAAAAAAAGAAAAAAAAGCGCAGCTCAATTTTGTTACACCGAACCGTTTTAAGTGAACCGGTAACCGACAGATGAGATCACGGTTACCTTCTGTTTTGCGTTCAAGGTTGAAATATTCGAATACGGTTTCGGTTTTGTTCAGGTTTAATGAAAAATAACGGTTTCGATGTGATTTTGGGTTCGGGTTCGGGGTTCGGTTCAACACCCTAGTTGTCTCATATAATAAAATACACAAAAGTCAAATACGTTTGTTTACTTTGGTGTAATCTTTCATAACCAGACACTATTGCCGCTCGAGCCGTAGACTGCTGTAAACAATCAGCAAGAAATGTTGACAATTGTTTTGTTTTTATAAGGGGAACCTTTACACCTTCCAATACTCTGGCCTACACAGTCTGCTCTTATTTAAACAGCCCCTGTATAATCCGTGGAATGTGTTTTATGTTGGCAGTTATAAGAGTCAAGATAAAAATTTGGAGTTCAACCGTTATCCCTCCAGAGTTTCACTTCAGCAAAGAAACATACCAAATAGAGCCCACACCTTGTACGCCCTAAAATTTAAAAAAATTATGCTTTAAAAAAACGAAGGTAGTGAGACCAGGTAAGCCAAACTGAAGATGTAGCATAATTAAAACATCATATTGGGGGCCATCATTTCTGAAACAATAACTTTGTTTAGGATGCCACGTGTAGGTTCTAACGATTGTTTTAATGTTTTTTCCCACTTATTGATGATACAAATTCTTTTTTTTATTTCGAGTATATAAGACATGCACAGTACTTTTGACACCATTTGAGCTACTGACCAGTTAATAGCCCTGCTGTAACAGTGACTGGGAGTCAGAGCCGTGACGTCTGCTCAATGGCGCAGTTTAATTCGAACCGGCCTCCGCGGGCTCGTGACGCCTGATGCTGCCACGGCACCTGCGACAGCCCGTCTTCCTCTTCCTCGTGGCATTAGCCAAGGGAAAAGTGTAGGTCGTCTTGACCGAAGAGCATGGCTGCTGGAGAATGTGCACGATGGTGCTATGTTGTGACGGGTGGGCATATGGCTTGATGCGAGCAACGTGGACAATGTCGGTTGACTTTGGACGGTGGTTAAACAGGGCTGCAGAAGTTGGACACTGTACGTGACGTCAGAGATTCGGGAGAAGATTCTGAAAAGGCCCACATAGCTATGAAGCACATTGGTCGCTTGGCCTTGCTTTATAGCTGAAACCTAAATCAAAATTAAATCGCGTGCCGAATAGGCGGCAGTGCAATGAGTGGCGTTGTAGCGTAGGGATTGTCGTTGTTCCGACGCGCGAGTCCGCTTCAGTGTAAGCTTGCGCGCTTCTCCGAGCCCAACACGCCATTTCGACGACACTGGACGAAAGCTGGACGTCGTTGTGTGGGCGAAGAAAAAATGTGCTTATGGGTGATGTGGGCGAACGGTTATATAGCAGAAAAAAAATGGTGAGTAGCCATGTGTGTGATGAACTGCACGATTGTACGTCTATGAGGCAAATGGAACTATCGCGTCCCAGTGGCGTTGACCTTCCTCTACATTTATAGACAACGTATGAGCAATGGAGCGAATAAATCTTTCTACCAGTTCGATTGTTTAAGGCTGGTACGCGGTCGAAGGTGTGTGAAAAGAGGCACCAATATTTAAAAGGTCTTTGAGAATCAGCGAAGGAAAAACAGGACTACGATCACTGATCAGTTGTTGAAGCGCGACATGAAGTAGAATGAAGTGTGAAAGATAAAACGGGCCAATTTTGCCTCTGTTCCTTGGGAAAAGGCACTCAGTATCAACTTACCGCCAGAAATGATCCATCGGAATTATCAATTTACGGTTTCCCGAAGAAATTGCGAGAAAGAGTCCAATGAGATCCTACTTGCTCTAAGATGTAATGAGGTGGAGACAGGGATTGAAAGCGACCAGCCGTCGGTTGGGTAGACTTTTTGCGTCGCTGGCATTTTTCGCAGGATGATACATATTTGAAGACGTCACTGCACATGCCTTGACAGGAGAGCATGTTGTGTACACGAATATATATTTTGAAAGTGCAAATGTGGCCAGCTGTGGGGTCGTCATGCAAAACCGAGAACATCATCAAATCAAATGAAAGCTTTATTTTCCAGAAACACTGGAAGGAGTCCCAGACAAAAATCGAAGCCGTTAACAAGTCCCTGTAACGCCGAATTGGAGCGCAGCTCTTGAGGAGGAGGAGGGAAGGGTACTGATGGGAGGGTATACCCCTCCTTTCGCCTCCTTCCCTCACGGGGTCACGTGACCCCGGAAGGGGGTAACATGATCTGGGGGTCACGTGATCTCGGGGGGGAGGGGGGGTCACGTGACCTGTGGAGGTCACATGACCTTTGGGGTCACGTGACCTGTGGGGGTTACGTGACCTAGGGGATCACGTGACCTGGGGATCACGTGACCTGGGGGTCCTGTGACCTGTGGGGATTACGTGACCTGGGGTCACGTGATCGTGCGATTACGCCGGCGGCGACGGCGACGCCGACGCCGACGGCGACACAATGCCGCTCAAGCCGGAAACAGGCGCCTAAGAGCTGCGCTCTAAAAGCTGTTGAGACAGCTTGACAGGGTCTGGGACCCTGTGCTTCCGAAGTTGTTTTGGTGACAATTGAGCAAGAGGTCAGCTACGTGTGGCTGATGATTTCGACGATATAATATGTTATTTTCGAATTCATGAAGTTGGATTCCTCGTTTTTCCTTCGATTATAGGAAATATTTTTAAACAGTAGTAATAATGTGCTGTGGTTTGTCGTCTTCGAATTTTTCGGCGCTGAAATCGAGGCTGTCTGTGAGCGACACGGCTGCAAACGAGAGCCCGGTGGTTTTCAGGGAAGGAATCAACTGGATATCTGAACAGATAGTACGGGGCTTCGTGCCTCCTGCCGGTATAGTAGCAGATCGAGACGTCATATTCATGTATCTTACGCACCCAGTGACGTAGTCGGCCGCTGGAATCCTTGGGATTAACCAACGCACAAGGATCATGGTGGTCGGTATTTACTCTAAATGGAGGTACAAATATGTATTGCCAAAATTTTATGATTGCCAAAATACAGCTAGATACTGCTTTTCTAAGATGGCACAGTTTCGTTCGGCTTTGGACAATGAGAGGCTAGCATACGCGAATACATGTTCTCGACCGTCACGTATTTGAATTAAAATAGCTCTAGACCGAAATTGCTCGCGTCGGAATGTATCTCGGTATCAGCTATTGCATCGAAATGCGCTAGTACAGGGGCTTTAAAGGGACACTTGGCAAAAAGTGGGCGAGGAATTCGACCGCCGTGATTGCCCGACGCTAATGTCAGGCGCGGCGCCAGCCAATTCTTCACTGACGCTTTCGCTAATTTTCCAGATTAGAGCCCCAGGTCTAGGTATTAAACCTTATCGCAAGGATACAATTGACCTTTCTTGACCTTCACACCATAAAAACGATATGTCCATTCCAGAAGATAGTTGAGCGGAGCACAGATGTTGGCAAAACCACAGATAACGCGACGGAAATACGAGCATAGACCAAGAAAGGAACACAATGTTTTCGTGTTGGTCGGACTGCGGAAATGGGAGGCGGTAGCTAGTTCATCGGGGTCGGGCGTTATTCCGTGAGTATCGACCAGAGTAGTAAGATTTTTGAGCGTCTGTGAGGTTAACCTGCATTTCGCGAAATTTAACTGCAGGGAAGCACTTCCTAATCACATAAGAACTGTGCAAACTCAAGATCAATGCTCATCGAAGGAGGCTGTGTACACTATCACGTTGTGTACATAACTTAAACATGTCCACCCGAAGCCGCGCAATAAGGAATCCATCATTATTTCGAATGCTCCGTGTGCATTGCAAAGCCCGAAGGGCATTACGTGAAATGCAGCCAACAGATGTTACAGAAGCTGCTTTTTCTCGATATTTCCCCTCCACTCTTATTTGCCAATATCCTGCCCCATTTTGATTGATTAAAAGCATCTGTCATCATGCAATCTATCAAGAGCATCATTTATAGGCGGAAAATGATAAACATATTTTTGCGATGCTGTGTAAACGTCTGTAGTCAACACGAAATATCCAGTTACCATTTTTCTTTTAAACTATCAGGCCGGTGAAGACATGAGAAATGATGAGTCTTCAGTCTCAGAAAAAAAAAGTACATTCTGACACTTCTTGTCTCATACACGACACCCCAAAACTTCAGTTCGACGTACAGCACGCTGACGTCGAACCTACGGTACCAACTTTCACGAGCGGCTTGATAGCCGAGTGGTACAACTTATTAAAATAGCTAATAAACGTATTACTGACTACAAAAAAGTAATCGGGGTTTTCTTGGCCCTACTGCAAAACCTTGTTGTTGTAAATTTTTCGTAGTCTTTGATACGTACTTTAGCTGTTTACTGATGTATATCTCACCGTTATCAAGCCGCTCGTAAACGTTGAGGCTGTCTGTTCGACGTCAATGCGCTGTACGTCGAACGGAAGTTTTGGGGTGTCGTATATGGGACAAGGGGTGCAAGAATATACCCTTTTTTCTGAGAATATTCGATTATGTGTTAGTGTAGGATGTCGTTAATATGCTTTTGAATAACGTTTCCTTGAGTTAACGCGGAAAGAATAAAGTGCTAAAATAGACGAAGGAAAGACACTCACAGTCCTTTCAACGAGATACGCGATAGGAACGACTTTGTAATGGCCAGGGGCCTCTTGTGTCGCCAGTATGCTGCAGAGTGAGGGTACAACTTAAGGATTTTAAATTAATGTAAAATATATTCTAGAAGTCATCTAGGAGGTTTAATAATGACGAGAAGTGGGCCTAACATATTTTATAAACGAGCATCAAACGATCCAATGAGACTGTTGCCTTTGCGCCTGCGCCAACACTCGAGGAAATAAAGAAAACAGGCAGTATAAAAGTTCATAGTAAAGACGTAAAAGCCTTCTTAGACGGCCTTGTCCGCGACTCTTCTACACCAGTCGAATGGTTTGGTACCGATGTCAACAACATCCATCGAACGTTTCCTGTTGGCCCGAGCCAGTCACAACCAGCAAGTACCCGGCGTCGATGCCTTTCCGCCATTTAGAAATATCTTCGACTTCAGACTCTCAGACCACCTTGGCATTTGTGAGACCACGCGGCACGTCGTACGGGAGGATCTCCAGAGTTTGCTGCCTGCAACTGATCACCAGGCAGCTCTCCCCATTTGTGAGGTTCAAGGAGAAGAGGTCAACGCGCGTTCATCCTTGAAGCTTCCTCATGCCATGGCATCCGTTAAACTTGAACTACGTGACGATAGCTCGGAGGCAACCATCAGCAACCCGGTCGTGTCCGAAATCTACGACGACATGACCTTTATTGCCTCAAATTTCATGACGTCTGGAAGTACAGCCCCAGTACGTCTGTTCCAAACAACGTGCTCCAAGGGAGCCATCAATGGCGTCTTTCAGCGAGGGATTAAAAAAAATTCCTAAAGATAGGTTGGTTGAGAGAAAACGAAACCTTTTCCTGGAACAAACTGCCAGCCACGACAGTCGTCAAGGTTTGCAAAAAACAAAACAACATATTAGCGAAATAATTAATTGAGATTTACTAATTACATTTTTAAATAAAAAAAACTACAGTTCTAATAAGAAAATTGCTAAGCATAACCTAAACCAGTAAATCAACTGATGCTTAGTTGATTTAGGGCAAAAACAACGTTTTACGGCGCAAAAAAAAAGCTATAAGTTTGGACGCGTTTCTAGTTTTTGGTTTGCCAACGGAGCGCATCTTTGCGCCAGCGGTCCTGCTTCCCGGTGGCCAAGATGCGCAACGCAGGTGCGCTCTACTTCCCTCCATCCTACGTGGGAGACGAGGTGTTAGCTTCGCGGTTCAGCCACTTGAAGTCAGAACCGCTGGCCCAAAGATGCGCTTTGATAAGAAACCGAAACCTAGAAACGCGTTCAAATTGAGCGCATTTGAGGAACGCCGTTAAATGCTGCCTCTGTCCTATATCGTTCTAAAATGGTGTTGATTCAGTTGTTTCGGATGATGCTTAGCATGTTTCTCATTGCAATTATATGTTTATTTTAACTACATATAAAGTTAATTGATAAGTTTTTGTTAAATATTTGACTAATAGGCACGTTACTTGCAATTCTTGACGACCGCCCTCGCAGCCACTTTTTGACCGAAAGTTTCTTTTAGAGCGCAGTTCTTAGGCGCCCGTTTGCGGCTTGAGCGGCGTCGCAGTCGCCGTCGCCATCGGCGAAATCGTGCGGTGACGATGACGATGAGAGATGACGTCATCACGATGACGATGACGTCATCACGATGACATCATCGTCATCGTCACTGATGACGTCACACGTGACGTCACTGGTGACGTCACTGATGACGTCATCAGTGACGATGACAATGGCTCTAAATTCCCCATTAATTTTAGCGAAAAATTTCCCGCTAAATCTAGCGGAAAAAACATCTCCGCTAAATCTAGCGGAAAATATTTTCTCGCTAAATCTTGCGGAAAAAATGTCCCCGCTGAATCTATCGGAAAGAATTTACCCGATAAATTTAGCGGAAAAAATTTCCCCGCTAAAGTTAGTGGAAATAATTTCCCCACTTAATATAGCGGAAAAAAGTTTCCGCTAAATCTAGTGGGAAAAAAGTGAAAGCCGTTTACAACTCCCTGTAACGCCGAATTAGAGCGCAGCTCTTGAGGAGGAGGAGGGAAGGGTATTGGGGGTGGGTCAAGTGATCCTCGGGGGGCGTCACGTGATCTAGGGGGTCACGTGACCTGGGGGTCACGTGACCTGGGAGGTCACGTGATATTGGGGGTCACATGACCTAGGGGTCACGTGACCTCGGGGGTTACGCCGACGGCGTACGCCGACACCGACGGCGACGCCAACGCCGATGCCGACGGCAACGCCGACGCCGCTCAAGCCGGAAACGGGCGCCTAAGAGCTGCGCTCTAAAATGAAAGCCGTTTACAACTCCCTGTAACGCCGAATTAGAGCGCAGCTCTTGAGGAGGAGGAGGGAAGGGTACTGAGGGAGAGTATACCCCTCCTCTCTCCTCCTCACCTCCTCATCATGCTGCTCCTCCCTCCGAGCAGCGTCGGCGTCGCCATCTACGTAACTGTGAGGTCACATGACCCTCGTGACTTCACAGAGTCACGTGACCTCACGGTGGTCTCGTGACTTCACAGGGGTCACGTGATCTCATGGGGTCACTGGACATCACGGGGTCACGTGACCTCAGGGGGGGTCAGGGGGTCTCTTTACCCCCCTCGGGTTGGGGGGGGTCACATGACCTTCTGACCCCCCAGGAGAGTAATGTGACCCCCTGACCCTCCCGAAGGGTGTCACGTGACCCCCTGACCACCACCGAGGGGTGTCACGTGACCCCCTTGACTTCCCCCGAGGCGGCCACGTGAACCCCCTGATCCCCCTGGATGTCATGTGACATCCGTGACGTTAGCATGTCCCCGCGCGGACTTTTCGGCCCAATAACGAAACGTCACCATGCCAAAACGTCGCCACGGTTGCGCCAACGGCGACGGCGACGCCGCTCGAGCCGGAAACCGGCGCCTAAGAGCTGCGCTCCAAAACTTCCCCGCTAAAGTTAGGGGAAAGATATTCCCCACTCTCACCAAAGATGTGTATTTTCTGTGACTTCCGTTAAGCACAAATCGATCCATATCCACGTTAGTAGTGGGGGACTTTCCACCTTGTCTACTCAGTACCCTTCGCTCCTCCTCCACAAGAACTGAAGTCTAATTCGGCGTATCAGGGGATTGTAAACGTCTTTTATTCTTTGAGCGCAGCTCTTAGGCGCCCGTTTCCGGCAGAGCAGCGTCACCGTCGCCGTCGTCCTAACACTGAAGCCACGTGTCCCCGCCCCCGAGGTCACGTGACCTCCCTCCCGAGGTCACGTGACCCCTCAGTCGTGTGACCCCCGAGGTCACGTGACCCCGCCCCCTCAAGGTCACGTGACCCCCTCCTTCGAGGTCACGTGACCCCCCTCCACCGAGGTCACGTGACCTCTCCCCCAAGGTCACTTACCCCCCGAGGTCACGTGACCCCCCCACCGAAGTCCCGTGACCCCCAAAGTCACGTGACCTTCCCTTCCGAGTTCACGTGACGCCGGGAGGGAAGGGGTGTGGGAGGAGGGGAGGAGCAGGAGAGAGGACGGAGGAGGAGTAGCAGGCAGGATCACGAGGTGAAGAGGGAGGAGGGGTATACCCTCCCCTCATTACCCTTCCCTCCTCTTTCTCAAGAGCTGCGCTCTAATTCGGTGCTACGTGGAGTTGTACACGGCTTTAATTTTTTCCTCTCATTTTTAGGGATTCTGAACCCTTTGTTGAAACATCCGGTTTATGGCAAATGAGTTATTCACCACCGCTGCGGTAGCTTTCCGGGAAAACCGACCACACCGCTGGATGTGTTCCTATTTGCAGATAGAACTGCGGGAAAATGAGCCAAGGGACTTTCAAACGCGTCTTTTAGAATGGCTATGGGGCATCCAGAAGTTCCTTCAAAGGGTTTTATCTTCAGTGCATACCGTTTCACGGGGTTCCTACTCGAAATCTGCTTGACGTCCTTGCTCACAGTTTCGCCGGCTGTGACAGCTTGCCGACACTGACCAATCGGGGAAATTAAATGCGGCAACGCCGAAGGGTTCCATTGCGGAAGGCCGAAGAGGAAAAACGTCTCCAAGAACTGCATTGTGCTCCATCCAAAAATGGCAACCACACGAGCGATGTTTTTAGTGTGGTGTCAAATGACATCAAAGCCGCTACGGACGCCCAGGGCGCGACGGTGTACCGTTACATCGGGGCAGATTATTCGGTCTTGAGTGCAATGACCTCTCGTCGGCTCTGAAACATTACGACAGCAATCGGACGCTCTACTATAAAGACCCGCCGGGAGCTCCCTAAAAACAGCCATCGAGAGAGAGATTGGTGTCATTGATATTCGCATGAAAGCCTGGGAATTTATCATGCTGCCGAAGGGCTTCAGGAACATTATACTCGGTATGAACATTTAGGCAAGCACAGCGTTGTTATTGAACTTCATAAAAACTAGCTCACCCTCCGGAAGTCCGTTCCATCAAAAAGAGAACCGGAATCCTTCATGATCTGCGCTACGACTATACTTGCCGATCACCTGAACCTGCCGCAAAAACCCAGTAATATTATACTCTCCGCAACGACCGAGGCCACTTGCGCTAACTGCTGGTAGAATTCAGTATATCCCAGCTTTTAGAAAGAGCAATTGGAGTAAAAGAAATTCCAGGTTGCCGCATCAAGTTGAAATTAAGAAAGTTTTTGGAACCAGCCACAAGGTCTGAAGAACAAAATGACCACAGCCTACATCAAAGACTTTAGCAACTTAACCAAGTTTGTCACGCTAGCCGAAGCCTACCGGCTCTCCCGACGTAGGAACACTGAGGTGCGCCAGTGAAAATCGAGGTGCACCCGAACTTTGCTTCACTAGAGATGGCACATTTTACGCGCTGCTAGAGCTACTTGGCAAAAACTTCGCCGCTTCATCCGGGGATCCCGGAGCCAGTCGCGAATCACAGGACTGTGCCTGGCAAACCGATTTCGTCAATAGCCGAACTGTTTTTAAATAAGCGAGAAGCAATTCATTCCAACAAAGTTAGCAATACATGACAAAAATAATCCCTGGAGAAGGGATGATTTCCGGTCGCGCACCAGTCACCTAGCTATGTTTGGAAATTTGTGTTTGTCCTTTGTTCCTCTTGTTCCCCTTCTCCAGGGAGTATTTTCGTCATTCCTGTCCAGCTCGCTTGCATCTTCGCATTTAATTGCATTATAATTATAACCTTAAACTGCAAGCTTCACCCTTGTTGATGTTAGAACTGGCGGCAACTGATAAAACCCGTTTGCCCTACTGACGTATAACCCCTGGTTAGCTCAGTTGGTAGAGCGCTTCACCTGTAATGGAGAGGTCCCGGATTCTGATACCCGGACCAGGCGGATTTTTCGGTCGCCCACCAGTCACCTAGCTGTGTTTGGAGATTTGTGTTTGTCCTTTGCCCTCTTGTTCTCCTTCTCCAGGGATTATTTTCGTCATTCTTGTCCAGCTCGCTTGCATCTTCGCATTTGATTGCATTAAAATGAGCAATACATCACTTAAACTTTGTACGATAAATCGACTCCCCCGGTTGTGCTGGCCAAGAAGAAAGACCGAACCGTAAGTTTCTCAATAAGCTGCAAACGAATAACCAAGATCACAAGTGGCAAGGTGGGCGTCTATCTACTCTTCTCATATTGTCGACACATTTGATCAGAATTTTTCTTGCTTTGATTGCATCTGTAGATCTGAGGTCTGGATACTGGCAGATCGGAGTAGGCGAATGGTAGATAAAGAAGGCTCACTCATCATCTCAGATAAAATCTATAATTGTAAAGTATGTTACACTTTACGAGATTTTATGCGGAACGCGTTAACGAGTTTCGCATAAAACTGATCACGCAAAATAATTATCTATTAAACATATGCATTCTTCTGGAACGACCTTTATAGATAGTGCTACGTCTTTTAAGGAACGGAGTGAACATTTCGAACCATCCTTTCACATTAATGTTAGAAATACCATCTTACTCGGTAGATAGTTTGCAAATCGGTTTCCTAATAACACAATGGACATCGTGAACAGTAATGCCAGTAAATCGTAAATAATCATCACAGGTAAGGCTACAAGACACTGGCTGACAAATATTGAGATTAAAAAATTATGAAATAAAATGTTGCAATTACATTTTGCAAAGAGATTTGTGAAGAAAGTGTTGTGGACCGATTTCGCAGTGTCATACTTTTTATAACTTGTTCGTTGTATGCTCTTTATGAGACACCAGAATCATTCAGGTCCCTAATTAAGGCAGGTTCACTTAGTTATGGGTGTGGTAATGTAACAAAAATGTTATACAGCTTTTTGCTACTTCACGATATGTCGTTTATTTTTTATACCATACAATCAATGTTTTATGTACTAGGTACTTTCGCAATTTTAACCTGAATTAATATTGTAAATTCCGAGAAAACCATTTAGGGTACTTTTAGGAACGATAGAGGTACTTGGGGACATACATAATCTTTGGGTCAGTAGTCACCGATGTGAGACCATCTACAAATGAGTCCTGATTGGAAACTTCCGTACTTCACCCAGACAGAAGGCAAAAAATAATAACGGACGTACACAGATGCATGCCTTTTTCATATGTTCCTCCTGTAGCGTTGAAGTATGAAAGTCATTCACCAGGTTTCCTGCGTTTTTACTCTTTCATTCTAACCTCGTAGGATAACAGTCCAACCGTATTTCTCGAGATTTTTACACAAACCAAAATATTCGACATCATTATGTGCATATCCTACACTCTAAAAAAATGCCTGCGCGTCTACTAACCCGCAAAACACTCACGAGCCAATCTCTGCGAGCTACTAAATCAGCTCAGCGAATGATGAGGCGGAACATCCGTTTAGACCTAAAAATGAAGTCTGCGCTGTGGCATTACGCAATGCAAAGCGTTGTGCTTGCATTGCGTAATGCCACAGCGCAGACTTCATTTTGAGGTCTAAACAGATGTTCCGCCTCATCATTCGCTGAGCTGATTTCGTAGATCGCAGAGATTGGCTCTTTGAGTGTTTTGCGGGTAAGTAGACGCGCAGGCGTTTTTTAGAGAGTAACGTATTGCAGGATGACAAACATTTTAAAAACAAGAAAACCAAGAGGGCAGAGTGGAGTAATGTGTATTAGCACGGAAAAGAGTGTTGTCTAAATCCGGTATTTGGAAAGTGGTACTTTTTGATCGCACGATATCAAGAATACTTCTTGAACAATTTGCGAACATATTTTTTAATTATTAAGATGTATAAAGTTAAATAGAGAAGAGGCGTTTTGACAAGTGCGTAAGCATAGATTGTTAATGATGGCAAAGACGCGGCATAGGCAGATTAATATCGACTTTAATCTCTACGCAGTATCTGTTAGTATCTATTTTGTTTTCGAGAAAATAGAAGTGGCTTACGAAACACCTGCATTGGTAAGCACACCAAGCACTTTATCATTCGAATATTCCTAAAAAACTTAAATTATAAACTGGACTACACTTGTACGTAATCTGGGGGTTCTTTTGGAATATCAACTATTTTCTCACTACGCTATAAATTCTATTGATAGCCAGTGCCTACGCACGTTGAGAAGAATAGCTCGTTTAACTAGATTACTTAACACCCGTCAGTGCAAATAAAGACTACATTACTCACGGGCTTCTGAGGCTTAAATTCGCATCTCTGGCATTAAACTGTGTGTCTATTGCTACAAGTGAAAAGCCTAAACAGACACATGTGAAACACTTTACGCAGATCATATACGACAGGCATTTAATCGGCCTTTTTTGATGAATATAACTCAATTTATCCCAATTCAAGCGGTATAATCTATATGACTGAAAGCTTCTTCGAGATGTCGAATTCTCGCATGTTTTAATTCACGCGTTCTACTCTCCTCGCCTGCATTAACTCGCCATTCCTGCTAGCGTTAATACTACAAGTGCCACGGTGTCTTACCAACGTCCCCTAGAATAATCAAATCCCTTGCACAATACTCGGCTTCGCTGCCGACGCTCTGATGCGACAAATCATACGTCAAAAACGCATCGTCACCATGTTGGTCATGATTCTGTGCGTGCTTTATATCATCGCCGAACCAATCATAAGGAGAAAAGGCCTGATAACTACTTAAGCAGCACGTATTTTGCCAGAAATTGGCCAATGGCTGGCGATGGTCTTTGGCCAATGGCCAAAAGTCGCCATTCATCGGCCAATGTTTGGCCGATGGCTGATGGCCAGTGGCCATTGGCCAATGGTCAGAGAAAGGCCAGTCATCAGCCAATGGCTGGGCACTGTCTGGCCACTGGCCAAAGAACCATTGCCAGTCATTGGCCAATGATTGGCCAAGTCTGTGCTGCTTGGGTAACGCTTTTGGCGCTCTCTGATTGGTTCAATTACCTCGTAGCGTAGGCTCCATCTAGATTAAAGGCCGACGACCAGTTCGCGCTTCCACTTTTCCCTCGCTTCCTCCATTTCCACCTTCTACCCTGTCCACCGTTGCCTATTTCCTCCTCTACCATAGTGGTGAGGATCTCCTGCCTCGCAGAATCTCGAATGCTGAGTCAGCGTTTGGATGCACCTCATGTCCAGCCAATGAATTGAGGGACGCTCGGCATTGTTGTACGGGTGCAATTCCGAATTGGTGCCATCCAAGTGTTATGACGTCACGTGGAGGTGCCATCCAAGTGCTATGACGTCACGTGGAGGTGCCATCCAAGTGTTATGACGTCACGGGATTTGAGTGTTGCAAGTGCTATTTGTCGAGCCCAGACATTTGCCGTGTCTTGTCACCGGTTTCACGAATTCAACATGTTTTGAGACGCAGTTTACTGACCTCGATTGCTTTTTGGCACATCTGTCTTTTGTGGAACTAACATTTTTGCATTTGCATTTATTGATTTGGGTATACGTTTAAGTGCAAACTAATGTGAGTGCCTGCGAGCTCTTGGTAAGTGCAATAAATTAAACCTTGATTTGCTTTTGTTGTGATTTTAAATTTTTATGATAGGTTGATTTTGTAAATTTTAATTGAGATGGCACTCGCTTGAGTATGTTAAAAAAACGGCGTTCCGTTTTGAATGATCTTTTTTTTCACCTACTGCGTTCACTCATTTATCGTGTGTATTTACTATCACGCTTGCAGGCGTGAAGTGTCCGCCAAAAGGACACCGCTATCTTTGTCGTCAGATATGACTCGCAAAAAACAGTGGACATCGCTCGCCTCGTGCTCTATCTTATGAAGCAAGCCAACATTTACTCTTGTCGCAGAAAGAAAAAAATACAAAGGTTAAGAAGAATACGTGCAGATAAGAGCATTGTATACAACGATAAGCGGGACGGCTCTTGCACTATATACCGACTTGCGAAGCCACAATCTCTGTCCGAAGACCAGTGTTAGTCGGTTTACCCACTCTATTTTTCATTCGTCCTGCATAAGCCCTTCTTTTGTTGCCTTCGAAGCATTCTATAAATGATCCGCCATAGGCCTTAAGGTCTTATCTTATGGGAGGCATGGTTCGAGAACCGCTATCTTTGTTTTCTACAAAGTTCACTCTACGCTATTGATCCAGACAAAAGCGATAAACCGTCCTGTCCAATTCTGTGCCTCTGACTTGTCACCTGACTTTCCTGGCAAAAACCCGAGTTCAAGAAACGGGGACACGGTATTGACGGCGACGGATTGCAGTTTCGGCTTCCAAAGAAGAAGAAAGGTGACGGGAGTATAACAGCTTTCTTTTGGATTTCTTTCGTCTTCACGTTATGGTGGAAGTCTTAAAGTTTGTGAAACGTGACTTGGGCTCATTGGGAGCTCGGCAAGTAGTGGTTTCTTTCCTCATTTTATGATTTTCTGGGCACGGCTAGGTAGCTGAGCTTGCGATTTATATAATTTATACCTCCGCCTTCTCGGGAATAAAAAAAAATTGAAAGGCGGAATTCTACGCCACAGTCCGCGTATTGAGAGTTCGTGTGTGTGTTTTTTTAAATTTTACTTTCAGTTTTCCACGATGAATAAAGATTTGAAAAAAGTATTTTGAGGTAAAGCAGCCGATGTCTCTTTTAACTTTAAACAACAACCGAGTTAACAAGCTGGTAAGTTTATGCCGCCGTATGTGGCGCCGGATTTCATTCTCGCCAAAAAGGCAGGAAAAGGAACTATAACTGCCTGCGTCGAACTAGTACACGAATATTCAAGACGCTCTATATTAACATATAAACTATTGGCTGTCGCCAAAAAAAATTATTTTTCCTAACTAGAGAGTTATTCGCGAGCCTCCTCTAATGCCGCTTGTATTTTTCATTATAAACTATGCGTAAATTTGTGACTGATTTGTATGATACCTCAAAAGAATACGGCCTGAGTCACCCACCCGTCACTTTCGCAAGGAAAACAGCACTTCGTGTGACATAGGCTGTCCTTGGTTTACAGCGATCAACATCGGTTTCTTGCAGAATGAAACACAACACAAAATTAAAAAAAATCTAACCAATGACGACCTAGATGATCTTAATCAAATTTATTTAATCTAATTCACTGTAGCAGTATATGTGGTTGTTTACACCGGATGTCTTTTTTTTTTACATGGCAGCACGATTGATTGTTTCGGCGTATTACTGGTAAAAATCCGGTGGAAGAAAGTACTGTAAATGTACTTTCTCCACGAAATAAATAAAGCAGCTTTTTTAAGGCGAAAGCCTTACTTGTCCCATTAGGAAAAAAATCGGAATAAATGGCGATAAAAACGCGGTTGAGCGACACGCGCCGTTCAGTCGTAGGCTCAATGTCGACGCTGTCCTTGTGGTCGTTCTTGAGGTCGTCCTAGACGTCCTCCTTGACCTCTAGGATGACCTCACTTGTCCCGTTACGTAAAAAACAAGAGGCGTCGTTGTGCCCAAAAGATGGTCATAAAAATACGTCACCGAGCGTCATGAGCGTGATGTCATCAAGCGTCATACTACGTCATCAGCGTGATGTCACCGCCGGATCGCCATGTGCCGAACTTGCGCTTCGGACTTCATCTGTGCTAGTTGTGTACTTCGTGCGGTGGACTGTGAGGCGACCGCGTCTTTATCTACGGCCTCAACATCGCCAGCAGCGTTTACATCTACGGCGGCTTCCGCAGGAAGCATGGTCGCCCAAGCAAATACGCCACAGCCCTCTTAAATAGGGAATTGTAGTAGACCGTTTCCGCAGCCCGCTGAGCACCCGGATAGCGCTCCGTAATCCGCCACAAGACCTTGAACTATGCACACAATGCTGGCGGCGCGCATGCGCAGCTGTGGCGTTTTCTTCGGGGATACCGTAGCGGAGGAGAAAAACGATCTACTACAACTCCCTAATATCTTCCTCTAGGCACCGTTCTCGACGTCGTCCCTGACGTCGTCCTCTAGGCATCGTTGTCGGCGTCGTCCTGGTCGTTCTAGAAGTCATCCAAGACGTCGTTCTTGACGTCTTTCTAGAGGTCGTCCTAAAAGTCGTCCTAGACGTTGCTCTTGACTTCGTCCTAAAGGTAGTCCTAGACGTCGCTCTTGACTTCGTCCTAGAGGTAGTCCTAGACGTCGTCCTCTTGGCGTCGTTGTCGACTTCGTCCCAGACATCGTCCTCTAGGCATCGTTTCCGACGTCGTCCTGGACGCCGTCCTTAAGGTCATCCTAGAGGGCCGTTCTGGACGTTGTCCTTGAGGTCGTCCGAGAGGTCATCCTAGATGCCATCCTTGACGTCGTATTCAACGTCGTTCTAGAGGTCTTCCTAGACGCCGTACTTGGCTTCGATCTCTAGGAGGTTGTCATTGACGTCGTCCTCTACGTCGTCCTAAATTTTAATACGTGTAGAAGCATTAAACGAAAACATTTCTCCCGCGGGACTATAATGCTTTCGCCTTTCTACACGTAAGCAGCCTTAAGTGTGCTTGTGCATTTTTTAACCATATCTGCATACTAAAACTGGTTGGTTTTTAGTTAGAAATTGTATGTGATTACCGTTTCGAGTTATGAGTTTACTGGAATGGGGCATTACTTTTCTACTTCTCTGTTTCTTTTTTGCATTCTGATTTTATTGCATTAGGACGTTACGTAGCGGACAAACGAAGTGCAAGGTAGATATCAAACTCAAGGTAGATATCAAACAGAACTCAAGAGCACGGTTTCACTTGCTTGTATTTAGTCTTAAATTAACGTTTCTTGCTTGATAACTCTTTTATTGAAATATAAATCTAATGCACAACTAAAGGATCAAATATTAGACAAATGGTCAATAAAATTATTTTCGGGATTATTTTTGCGGAAAATGATCCGTTTAAATCATCAGAGTGTAACAGGTTTGATATATCACGATTTAAATAATTATCTATATTATGATCTAAATCACACTAACTTCTGTTGTTCACCCTTTTTTTATTCTAGGTTATTATCAACACAGATTATGTTTAACAGGAGTCTCCTCTGTTTAGAGGCGAATATCTACCTATCAATCTGCTATTCCTTATACCATTATAACATACAAACCAACAGTTTTCCAGATATTTGTAATATAAAATATTTGTTATATTATTTATTATAGAATATTATTTTCATATTACATTTCTACATGCAACCTTAGAACAATTATTTATTTATAAAATGTATTGGTCTATTATTTTGCGTGCAGAGAGCTACACTGTTAACGCTAACAAGCAATCGACGAAAATAATCCCTGGAGAAGGGGAAGGACGAACACAAATCTCGAAATCACAGCTAGGTGATTGGTGCGCGACCGAAAAACCCGCCTGGTAATGGTATCGAACCAGGGACCTCTCCACTTCCAGTTTAGCGCTCTACCAACTGAGATAACCAGTAGGCGTCAGTAGAGCAAACGGGTTTTATCAGTTGCCACCAGTCTAACACCAACAAGGGTCAACGGCTTGCACTTTTAAGGTTATGATGATAATGCAATTAAATGCAAAGGTGCAAGCGAGCGGGTCAAGAATGACGAAAATATTCCCTGAAGAAGGGGCCCCTTCTCCATGGATTATCTTCGAAATTATTGTCCAGCTCGCTTGCACCTTTGCATTTAATTGCATTATCATGAAGAAATCCACACGTTTTTTTCTGTTTTTCCTAAAACTTAGTGATTGTCATAAAATGTATAGTTGTGTATAATATGCTCGTTTAGGACACCCATCAACACCGTCATATTTGGCGCTTGTTAATAACTTGACTTAGCAAAATACTTCAGCGCCCAGATGTCGTGGTGGAACTAATATTGCCGACCAGCATACCTAACAACTTTATATAACAGTACACACAAATTGTCTCTACCAGTAAAGTAATGATGTGTAATGTTTATAATAGCGGCATTCCTTAGTGACGAAAAATTTTAGGCGAAGCCAAAGTCATGCTATTCACACTTAGGAAGCTATATAATGCGCTCAATATGAACCTCTTTTCGCAAACTCCTGCGCATGCTCTTATACTCTCGCTTCCACTTCATTTTCCCCATTACGGAGGAGCACTGGCGGCGTGTCAAAAAACGTAGCTAAGTAACCAACCTTAGAGTCGTTTTGTTGTGTGTTCATCGTGTTTGTGTGTAGTGTGCCGGCATATTGCGGCTGGCCTGTTGCTGTCTATATTGCCGTGCGCATGATCGAGAAGATACGCTTCTCCGTTCATTAAGAAGGTTCGCGTATACTGTTACCCCCGGCGTAAAAGAATAAGGAGGCCAGAATGACCGTGCCTAGTCAGTCTCGCCCTAGCTCTTTTCCGGACATGCAAGGTGGAATATTCGAGATGGCAAGCACAGTAGGTAAGGATCCGGGCGCCGTATTGCCGATTCATTCACTGATTCTCTCTCGCGATAGTCACCTGTTACGCCGACGCACCGCCACTTGCTAATGCCCCCGTCAACGTTACTAGAACCCTCAGTTGGGAAACTCACCATTGAAAGCTGGGCCACTGGCGTCCACCGAGACCGAGCTAAATACGACAACAGCGCCACTCTTTATCATTTGTCTCTACTGTGGTCACCTTGAGCTTTTAGAAAGCATGTTTCTGCGTAAAAATCAACGGACAAAACTGTTTTATGTAGTAACTTTTATTGGAGATTTGTACAAGATGAAGCGCGCGTGATGTTTTCGAAAATTTTTAGTTTGCAAGGTTTTGCAGCACAATTAATATATGTTTTTATACAACCATGCCTCAGCGCTGATTTAAGGTAGCGCGTCCCGACCTAGGCGCATCTTAACTTCGGTAGTAATTCGCGGCGTGTCCGCTTGGGAGACGGTGGTGGCACCCCTGAAACCCCTTCCACCATATCTGTTTCGGCGCCAAAATGGCCGATTAAAGCCAAAATAGAAGTCACGTGCAGTTCCTGGCGTGGCCGCTGCGGGAGAAATGGTGGAGTTGTGATCGCCATTAGCTCGGTTCTCGAGTACGGATCAGTGCCACTTTTTCAGGGCAGTCTCTATGGCAGTTTCCCAACTGCGTGGTTTTAGTAACGTAGGCCCCCGTCGACGCTCGCTGCTGCTTTTTCGACCTGTGTTCTTTGTCGTTTCTGGCACAAGTTCGCCCCACTACACGTTTAGTTCATTTCGTTTTCTCCTGCCTCATCGTCTGTCTTTCGTGACAACATCGTCCAGTATCGTCGGCAACCCAGCGACTCATCAGCACATTGGCAGCTTTTCTGGTTGGACTGGCTTCGGAAAACGCCGAGTAGAAACACCGTAAACCTATTCCTCAGTTTGTTGCTCAAACCCAAGTGGCGAAGAAAACTGATCGCCGCTATTTCGCTTCATGTCAGCGAAATTGCACATCAGTCAACGATATAACTTGGAAAAAAGACTGAGTGCGCAGGCGAGCTGCAAATAAATAATCATAATGTAACATCAAAGAGTGTGGTGCTTAAAAATTTATAATCCTTAAAGTAGAAAAGAGAACAACAGTAGGTGAACGCCTCCCAGTCAGCTCGGCAGGCTTATTTCTTTTCTCCTATGAACCCATGGTTCTGTCAATACCGACCACCCTTGTTCATCAATCATACGCAGTTCTGGACAACCTCGGAAGATGGTTGGCGAAGTCCTACAAAG